>JAJHUR010101228.1:0-10220 GCA_027495735.1 Lutjanus campechanus | reverse complement strand
TGGAGGCTCTGCCTTTTGTTTACCCGTTGCCATGGCGAATCATATAGAATCGGAGATCCATTGATGATGGCTTTAATGCACCAGTTAACATGCTCAGAGTTTGTTGAACCAATTCTGATCAGCTGCTCTGGAAGCGAAAACTTTCCCATCTCAGGCTGAGTCAACTCAGGGTTTAGGATTAGGCCCAGAGTTTGTTAAACCTGCTCTCTGAAGCAGGTCACAGCAGCAGCAGTCAGTTGTATGAAGCTGTGTGTGTTTGGCACTGTGTCCTCATAATTGTAATCTACTGTAATGTTTGTTTTTTTATTTATGTTTTTATGTTTTCAGTGGTGACATTTTATATATACGTATATATATATTTTTTGTAAAATTATTTCATGCTTTAAATTAAAGGTATGATCTGCATGCAACATTTCCAAAAGATATCAATGCATAGATTCATATGACAATCACTTTCAGTCATCACTTATGACCCACTATAAGCATGTGTCTGTATCTGCAGAGACCCTGCAGCCCTCTGCCTGTATTTCCTCATTTTTTCCCTCACTGACTTGCTGTGCTTGATGTATTTAGGCACAGCTTGGACAAATCTTACCTTTAACAAATGAAAGGTAGTAGAGGAAGCTTGAATACTGGTTAATGCTCCAGTGGAGCAGTGCTGCCGCCTGCTGGTGTTTCAATGATACAACCATTATAGGAAGCCTCCATATCTCTGGATATCGATCAAAATATTTGCTCCCAAAGATATTTATGAAAAGAGCAGCACACAGAATACAATCATTCATTAAAAAAAAAAGTTTTCTTGTTGTGTGGTAACTTCTATAAGACTTTATTTAATTGCATAATATATACCCTTAGAAGGCTTCTTGTGTTAAAGTTTGCCTTAAAATGATTTTTCCCCCCTCTGGCCTGTAGTGTTTATCCATTTAGATAGTTTGAAGTGTGAAAAAAATGGCAAAACAATTCATTTAATTTTATTTATTTATTCGCTAGAAAATGGCATGCCAAATAAAACCTTATGTCCTCATGTCTGCTTTATTTCAGTTAAAGGCACAGTTCACCCCAAAATTGAAAATACATACATTTTCCCCTGGCCTCTAGTGCTGTTTATCCATCTAGATTTTTTTGGTGTGAGTTGCAGAGTTTTGGAGATTTTGACCATAGAGATGTCTGCCTCTCCAGTGTAATGAAGCTAAATGGCACTTGGCTTGAGGTGCTTAAAGGACTAAAACAGAAAAACACTGGACAAACTCAAAACCAATGTCTCTTTCCAATAATCATGACCTAATTACTTAAGATAATTCACAGACCTCATTGTGAGCAGTTTGATGTAGGAACTACTTTCTCTCTGGTAAGAAAGTAGTTCCAGGAGATTCTACTGCAGAAAGAAAGTAGTTCCTACATCAAACTGCTCACAACAAGGAATAGAGGTCCTCTCAGTCTGTCTCCATCAGAGTGGATCAACCTGACATGCAACTACACTGCTGAATCTTCAGGTAATGTATTTCATGTGTATCTGTCACTTTTTATACCATTAAGACACTTTATTTAGCTGTTTTGGTGCTGTTCAACCAAACTCCATTCTAAAACCAGCCGTTTTATAATAGAGCCATATTTATTCACAGTAAAGACTTAAGTTACACCATCACCAAGACTCTTTTCTGTTTCACTTTGATCTACAGACATGATCTGCAAATATTGACTTGGCAGCTTTTACAGTGCTTGTTTTTCACTCAAAGGGGTGTGTGGTCAAGTGATGTCACACATAGCTGATCCCAGGAAAGATTAAATCGAAAGCAACTGGACTTGTTTAAAAGTCTTTTCTGAAGACGTTTCGCCTCTCATTCAGGAAGCTTCATCAGTTCATGCCTGTTAGACTAGTCTGAGCTAGTCTAACTAAATGGTGGGAACCAGATATTTAACCCCTGTGGATGTGTTCAAATTCACCAGTGCTCTATTCAGTTTGTTGTTGAAGTTGTTGGATCTCCTGGGCAGGAGAATCTCCTTTGCCCAGAGGTTAAATACCTGGGTTCCCACCATTTAGTTAGACTAGCTCAGACTAGTCTAACAGGCATGAACTGATGAAGCTTCTTGGATGAGAGGCGAAATGGCTTCAGAAAAGACATCTAAACTAGTCCAGTTGCTTTTGATTTAATCTTTCCTGAGATTACAATGACCTGGACGAATGAGAACATTCACGGACACACATTAGCTGCTCTCCATCCATATTGCGCAGGCTCAGTCAGAGTCTCTCCCAACTAGGAAGACAGAAGACACATTAAACATCTACTGCACTTATTGAAAAATATTTTTATTATACAGTCCTGATCTTTTGTATGAATGAATCAGAACTTACCTAGTTTGAATCATTGTTTTGTTCCCTTCTCAGTGACATGTTTAGCATGTGTCTGGCTAAATCATGATGGCTGTTAAGGTGGGGACGGTTGCGACACCATGTCCCCAAGCTAAACAGCCATATTAAACAGACCACACAACAGTAATTTACAAAATAAAGAAGTCATCATGGCGGGATAGATCACCCAAATACAAATGTATTTATTTATTTATTATTCAATTTATTTAACGTGTTAAAACAGGACTGTGCAACTCAAATACAATTCATGTTCAAAAGGGATCAAACAGAAAACATTTCTAGTCACACTACACTAATAAAAGAAAAAATAAGTTTGGTTGTTGCATTGCAAACTGTTCCATTCTTCTTAGGCCACACTGAAATATGCAGAGATTAAATAACACCTGTAACATCTGCACACTACTCGAGGTGGATCAATATGTTCTGCGTATATGAATAAAACTCAATAACTGTTATTTAATAAATGTTACTGATCAAATAGATAATACTACTGTATAATATTATTGTAAAACAAAACACATGTCATCAGAATACTATGCTTATTGAGACAAAAAGCAAATGTTAACAGGTGAAATTTCATATATTATTAATATATTGCAACAGTCTCCTGATCATGTTGCAACTGTCCCCAGAGTTGGGGTAAGTTGCAACATCTGACTTCTTCCTTTCAAATAAATCATAATCATCTTTAGATGGTATGCGTAATTAGCAGACAGATGTAAGTGTAATCAGGGTTGGGAGGGTTACATTAAAAATGCATCCTGATACAGTTACTAATTACCTGTTGAAAAATGTAGTCAGTATCGTAATCCAAGTAACTTGATTAATTCCCATTACTTTTGGGTTACCTCGGTGTAAAAGATGGTGAAATTGTTTAGCCTAATACAGTGTTTTTAGGGCTGCAATTGATTATTATTTTCATCATCAGTTAATTGGTTTTTTAGTTGCTTGGTCCATTAAATGTAAAAAAAAAAAAAAAAAAAAAAAAAGGTGAAAAATGTGGATCAAAGCTCAAGATAACGTCCTCAAATGTCTTGTTTTGTCCACGACTCAGAGCTTATCAGTTAACTGTCAGAGGTCAGAAGTAAAGAAACTGCAAAATATTCACATTTAAGAAGCTGAAATGAGAACATTTGGATTTTTCAAATTCAGAAATTACTAAAAATTTCAATTGAGTTCAAAAGAGTCGCCAAATTTAATAGTCAATTAATAATAGATAATAGAATTAACAATAGATTCATCTCTGCAGCAGTGTTTTATGTTCATAGGGTTATTGGATTATCTAGCTGAGCTTTCTTTGGTTGTGTGCAATTTATTGATTGTTTGATTGATTTAAAGAGAAAAAATCTTGACATTTCCACTCAGTGAAGCATTTTTTTCACCAGTGGTCATGATAATGAAAGCTGTGTGTGCACTGTGTATGGTAGTATATCATTCTTTATTCTCACCATTCACCAATTTTACTAAATGTATATGTAATCTGATTACATCTTCTGTAACTGTAATGGATTAAGTTACCTTTTGGGTCCAGATTATGTAATCATGTTACATGTAATCCGTTACTCCCAAAACCTGAGTTTAATATATCGAGAATTGGTTGATCCAGTCCAAATAGCCTCTGAGTAACTAAGAGAAATGCAAAAAACAGAAGAGTTGCAACCGTCCCCGGTCTCCCCTACTCCAGTAGTAGCAGCCTGGTCAGTGTGATCCTCTTATTTCCACTTCCTTTTCCAGAGCGGCTGTGACACTTCTGGTCATATGACTGCTGAACAACACACACACACAGACATAAACGGAGAGTATCTGTCAGAGAAACACTGCTGCACAACACCGCTCTCATAGGAGTTGTGTTTGGACCTGAAGGTAAGAGCAGTTTGACTGCAGCCTCTGTCTAATGTTAATGCTGCTAAAACTGAGCGTTATAACGCTACATGAGATACATGACAAACTGCTGCCGCGTTACACAGTGTGGACCGTCAACACAGGAGCGCTTTCTCGCTTTTTAACAAAACCAAGACACGGAGAAGAAATAAGAAATGTCGAATTATAGTTAAAACTAACTATGGCTAGCAGCATGCTAACAGGACTATTGATTTTTGATGGCGAAAGATGCGTGAAGCTAACAAAGCTAATGTCAGTACTGTTGGTCTGTGTTCAGCCTTCAACATTAAAGTGGGAAAAAATCATTTATCAGTTAATAGTTGACGGGAGACGTATTTATTCTTTACTGAAGTAATATATTAACAGGCTTACCTCAAAGTTAATACTATTATAAGTAAAAGTCCTGCATTTTAAAGGTAAATGTAAAAGTAATAAATATTATCAGCTAACTCAAAATAAGATTATGTCGAGTGGTCGCTATCGGAATGCTAAACTATGTTATAACCAGTGGTGGAAAGAGTACTGAAAATCCGTACTCAATTACAAGTAGTATTGTTACATTACTAGTACTGGTGTGAGAAAAATAATTCAGTAAAAGTACTCAGAGTATTAGTTACTCTTTAAGGACTCCCCTGCTCTGTTCTGCTCAGTGGTCACACTCACCTCTACAAACTAGGGTTGCAAATGCATTTTCTTTGGCCCATAGTTGTAAACGCTATCATTCATCATCATTAATCATTTTTAACATACAAAATGCATGTTTTTCCCCCTCATTTTCATTTTTTCGTTTTCTATTTTAATTTTTTTTTTTGTCATTTTATGTTTCCTTCTTCAACAGTTATGGTACCGCCAGACAAAACAATGTAAATGACGTACAGAACTGCCATTTCTAGACTATTGATTAAATATGTATTAATTTAATTGGTGAAATTCTTAACGACAATGAATCGCTTAATGATTAATTATTAATGTCCCCATTACAAACCTGTGATGCTGCAGTGTTTACTTTTTCGTCCATATGTCTTTGTTTTCATGGGCCTGTTTGGGATCAGATCACCTTATTGGCTACAGAAATGCAAATGAAAGGTTTGGATATTCATTTATATGGCTCTGAGTACTTATGATTTTAAAGGTAACAAAAGGTTAGGTAAAGGTAAGGTAGACTACACAGTGTAATACATATGTTGTTTTTAATTTGCTAATTGCGCATCAACCTGGAAGCAGCATTTTAATGTTGTATCTGGTTGAAGTGGAAGCTGCTTTTTAACTAGGGGAGACCTGGGTTTGTTGGCACACAACTATTTCTGGTCCTTTGAAGGCCAGAAAAGAAAATGTGACATCAAGATGTTTTAAAAATGTGTATTTTGATCAGTATTAAGAGAACTGTTTGTAGCATAAAAAAAATAAAATGGCAACCTACGACAACTGTGCTGTGAAATGAAAAAATTTAACATTTTGTCAATTCCGTAAGACATCAGCTCTGTCAGATTTTACATCTGTATATTTTCTCAGCATGATATAATAATAAAATTAACAACCCACTCAAAATACAGTTGTAGTTACGAATCAGGAAAACTGCTGTATGTCATATCAGACTGAAGATATGTAATTAGAAAGACTACACACCCAAAAGTCATGTGAGTGATGTCATGACTTTGTCCCTGTCTGTGTGTTTTCTTACCTCGATGTAGTCACACGTGCAACAGGTCTTACTCGTTTTTTCTCTTCCCGGCTGGAACAAAAGGCCTGGAGTCGCTAATAAAACGCTTCAGCTAAGATAATGTTACAAGGGACAGTGATGTTGGTGTTGATGGCGTAAATTTTGCGAGACGAGAGATGTAGTTCGCTTAGAAGTTTCACACAAAGCTAAACTAAACTACAACAAACTGAGACTTTCTTGACTATCTTTTAAATTGACAAACATGATATGTGTAATTCGTGGCACAGTTCAATCAGGATCAAAAAGTAGCTCGTCTCTTGCTGGACTACCATTTATATTTCTTCCAAGTTAGGTCCCACGGGACACACTGGAAGTGAGGAGACTCCGCCCCTCTATAGCACTGTTGCCAAGCAACACATAAACATGTTCCTGCACACTAAAATGATCTTGTTTGTGTAGGTCTACACGTTACTGCAGTAGAGCTCTGTTGTAGTTGTCCGGATGGATCCATTAAACTGCCTCAAGACTGTATTCAGCTCGTTCTTCTTAACGGACTGAATGTCCATTTTTATATTTTTGAGACTCACCCAGGTGCAGACCAAACAATCAGACTAGCAACTCGGGTCTTGGTCTTCTTCCAAACAGACTCTGGTGCTGTTTTTATATGATCTGAAAGTAAATGAACCAACCACAGGAATTTATGATAGCAGATATATGATTTTAGCTGATTTGAGAAACTAAACTACTCATAAATCCATCTGCTGATTGGGAAAACTGTTCATGAAGCGACCGTATAATGAATTGTATAAGCCATGTGTAGTTATGTTATGGAAATCATTTTGTAACCATGGTAACACATGCACACAGGTGTGTCTATTCTCCCTGATTAACAGGTTAAAAGCTGTTAAAAGCGCTGTTCTTGTCCTACTCTGTGTACTTTGTCAGATTAAAAAGTGTCTGACAGTGATTCTACAGTAATAAGCCCCAAATCATTACTGTACAAGACGCCTTGGGGCAAAAATGGCCAGGATGCTGCTTTCAGCTTCTCAAATATGGAGACTGCCCCCTTTCCTTCATTTATTATAATATTAAACTGAATATCTTTGGGTTTTAGACCGACAAAGTGAGACATTTAAAGACATTACTTTGGGCTCTGAGGAACTGGGATGGACATTTTTCACTATTTTCTGGTGTTTTATAGATCTCGCAGCCCTATATTAAACATGACAGTTAACTTTAGTCGTTATTGGTATTATATAGCATCTAATACAAACAACAGTTTGCACAGGGGCAAGAAAAAATTGACTTTGGACAAATGGGTCAGAAATCTACTGGATAATTGAAAAAAAAACCATTAATGTTGAATCCTGTGCCTCCTTTTCATCTTGTCTCTACCTGTGAGTCATTGTAACATTATTGTAAGAGTTATAAGAACACCTGTAAAGAAGGGTGATACATGTAGTTAAAAGTCCCAGTACTGTACATATCAACACCCATGTAATGCCTCTTATTCAATCAAAATCCTTGGTTGAAATCACCTGTTGTATAATACACATGATCTTTTTAACAAGAGCACTTAAAGATTATGCCTAGAAGACTTGATTCAAAGTCTAACTTCAAGTTCAGTAAGGTATATTCTTGTAAGTAAAGCAAAATAAACAAGGGAATTTGACACATAGATCATACCTTTTATCACAAACTGATTTTGATGTTCTTTTTGACAGGAACGATGTCTGTGGCGAAGCTGGAAGAGTGTCGAGAGCGGATTCGCAAAGAACTGGACAGCGTGGTGGACTTCTGGCTCAAATACTCACATGACACTGTTCATGGGTACTGTAGTTACACACTTGATTGCTTTTGAAATGAAAATATTGTTTCCGTTTTTTTTTTCTTTCTTTTTTTGAGTAATACTGTCAACTTTCATGCCAAAAACATTGTGTACAGCAGTTAGTGTGCGCTCATTGTCTGGGACTTGAATCTGTGCGTGCTGTTTCAGAGGCTTCTTCACGTGTATTGGTCGGGATGGGAAGGTTTATGATGAGCTGAAGTACGTCTGGCTGCAGGGTAGACAGGTGAGTCTCTGTAGTGATATTGGATAATATGTAAAACAAGTCATCCACATTATGAAATGTGCTTATCAGATGTTCTGTGAACAGAGATAAGAAGTAACTAAGTACAAATACTTGTACTGTTTTTCGGGTGCTTTACTTGAGTATTTCTTTTTTCTGACAACTTTTTATTTTTTATTTTATTGTATTTATTTACTCCGTACATTTTAACACATGCATCTGTACTTTATACTCCTTATATTTACAAAAAAGGCACATTACTTTAGTTTGAATGCAAGACAGAAACGATTATAAGATATAACAAGAGAAAAATAATGTAAAAGGTGTAACACGACAAAAATAACAAAAATGTAACATGACGAATACAGTGAAAAGATGCAACAAGGCAAAAACGACTAAAAGACATATCAGGACAAAAGCCACAACAAGATGTAACAAGACATGGCAAAATGAAAATGGTGTAAAGGACGCAACAAGACGAAACGACTGAAAGATGTAACAAAACAAAAACAATGTAAAGAGTGTAACAAGACAAGCGTAGTGTAACAGGATGAAAGTGATACAAGACGTTACGCTACGAAAAGTGTGTAACAATATGTAACAAGACAAAAATGATGTAAAAGACATAATAAGACAACAAAAAACATAAAAGATGTAACAAGATGACAACAACGTAACAAGACAAAAACAGGATAAAAGATGTAACATGACATAAGATGAAAATTATACTAAAAATGTAGCAAGCTGTAGATTTGTACCAAAACAGCCAGTAGAAATGTCCTTCAGAGGGCAACTTTTTTCTTTTATACCATTCACAGCCTGAACTTTTTCACTTTTACTTGGACAAAGAAGTTGAATCAGTACTTCTACTTTTACCAGCGTCTTTTTTTTTTAACACAAGTATCTGTACTTATAATGTGTGTATTTCTGTCACCTCTGTCTGTGAATATTCTGGCTGGTGTCTTTCACAGGTGTGGATGTACTGTCGCCTGTACAGAACCATGGATCGCTTCCACAAGCCTGAGATCCTTGATGCAGCAAAAGCTGGTGCGTGTGAATGTAAAGCTTGATTCTCATGGTTGGGTCAGAGGAGGTCCGAGTCCACTACCAAGAACTGTTTTATAACTTATGTTTGTGTGACACCGCCAGGGAAATCTTTGCAACAGATGGTGCAGTGTGGTGTTCTTTTGTGGACTTAGGTGATTAATAACAGACATAATAGTGTTTGCTCTGTTCTCTCTGCTAATCATCATTAAGGCACAGTAAAATGCACAGCGTGTCATCAGGGTGGAAACCTTGGATCTGCAAAATATCACCTTTTATAGTGACTAAGAAAAACAGCCATGCTTTCAGCTGAGTCGCTGTTTATTTGTAATGTTAGCAAGGAAGCATTAAAGGGGTTTTACAGTACAACGGTAGGATATGACCACATAGGAGCATGGCTTTTAAATGAGTTCAAACATTATGTTACCTAAGATATGGAGTTAAACATCTCTCATGTGACAACAATAGACAAAATGAAAAGTGGATTAATAGTTTGAGATATGTAGAAGACAGGATAACTGATATTAGCGATGTCCAGGGGTGAAAGTAGTTTTAAATTCTTGCCAGTACTATTACCAAAACCCTCATCTCTCACTATCGTTGGTGTAATTTATTGTTCGTCCTGTCCCGGCGCAAGCGGGGTTTCTTGACGTCTGTGGACCAGTTGTGGAAAATGTCCCAGTGCATTAAATCAAATGCACCGATCCCCATAGCAACCGCTATGTTTTGGAAGTAGATGTGCATGCGCACTCACATACTGCTGAGTGAAATCTCCGGTCGTTAGCTCCTAAGCAGTTTCTTTTCCGAGCTGTTCTGTATCGTTAAAATTGAACAAAATAACACGAAACACAACTGCTTACCCTCCTACTGATTTTAATTGGGACATTTTGCAATGAATGTAAAGACATTAAAAGTGTGGTACACGTTTCAAAGGCTGGGCGCAGAGGAGACCACCGGGCTCTCTCCGAGGGGAGGGGGAGAGAAGCAGGGCAAGAGCCTTGAGGAAGAGAGGGAGATGCCCGGCCAAGGCTCCGTCCAGCATGGACTAAAACACAGCACGGACAGTTCAGAAACAATTCGGAATGAGTTAAAAGGAATTTTTAAACAGACAAAGTAGTTTTCAAGACTGCATATTGCTAGCGGATCTATTTTCTGACCCAGAGTGCGGCCGTGACTGGTTCTGAATGAGGGC
>JAJHUR010101227.1:0-39241 GCA_027495735.1 Lutjanus campechanus | reverse complement strand
TGGATTGATATTCTGTTCCGCTGCCGGCTGCTCAGTGCCAACATATTCTACTGGTTTAGTTGCATGCTCAGTGGTTTGCTGATCAAGATCTACCCCGTTTCTTTCTGGGTCAAAACACTCAGAGAAGAATCTCGAGGCCACAGATTCACCTTCAAGATATCTCACAGTCGAAAAATAAGTGAATTTTATACAAAATTTCCTTTTTTTTCCATTAATAAATTCAGAACCTTTGGCCAAAGCAACATAAATGTTTCAGTTTGTCATGCCTGTGTGCCGTAGCAGTCAGCTATTCACCCATACTTACTTTATACAGACATTATATAGCATACAATACACAAAAAACTACAGTCGTTACTATCTTTGACTGTCTGCTTGTGTTCCGGTGCAATGGGCCTCCCACGCATCATCTAGATCAGACCAGAGGCCTGTTGTCTGTGGGTGAAGACGACGTGTCGGCACATTCGAAAAGGTTAAACCACAAATGGAGAGCATCTCTGAGAGGCCGATGGTCATGGCCAAAAACCATAGGTTTCCATACCCACCACTGGGGAGCCAGACCCTTAAAGAAACTCCACTGGAAGACTCACACAAAGTCCAGAGTAACCGTGATGCATCGGGTACAGCGCGCTGTGGTCGGCTAGTGTGATGTGGTCGGAAAAAGACAAACAGGAGATGGCAAATGACACAGAAGAAAGTGTGAAAGTCAAAATAGAGATAGGAAGATGAATGCAGAGAGATGAGATACAGTCACATCAAAGAGAGTGACACTTCAGTTGAAACCACTGCACTGTTTACTATGAGATAAAGCTCATAAGTTGGCCGAGAAGCAGGTTTCAAATCAACACGCTGATGAAGAATTTTACTGCACTTAAGATTTAGTGATTTTAAAGAATGATTAGACAATAAAAGGAGCAGTTTATTTTATCTTTTTACTGTAGCAGCACATAAAACTTTTCTTGACTGACAAGATATTCGGGCAGCTGAACAACTCAGCTGGAAAAAAAAATGTAGTGTAATTGTTATTATTGTTTCAGTTCTGGTTAAAGGACATGTTTAACCAGGCAGAACAGAAGCAGACACCGATCTAAGTGGCACTACTGCAGTGTTACATTAAAAAATGCCTATATATGCCTATAACCTATATTCTTACTTTAAAGTTGATACTAGAATTCACTTAATGTCATGTTTTTGATAACCTGATGAATCTAAGTCCAATATTCACTCTTCTTTTAGCTCTGTTTTTGGTCTCCACCAGCTCCTGACGACTTTTTAGCTGCTAATTGCTCTTCTTTGGTCAACAGCTAGTCGTTACTGTTGGCTACTACTATCGGGCTAAAAACAGCAACGTGTTTGGTCTTCGCAAATGGAAATTATGTTTGTGTTTCTTTGCATGTAGAGTGTGTGAACTGACGCACTTATAGCTGTCCATGTGTTTGGATCACCCAAGACGCATGTTAAAGCCACGTGTAGGGCCTGAGATGATGTTTATGTTGATGTGTTGCTATGACAGCTTTTAAAGATAAACAAAAACCAGCCAAGTCCAGTTTAAATGTTTATTAAATACCAAATCAGATGGCCTAATAACTGTGTCCTCCACCTTTACACTGGTAAAGTAAGCAGGTAATTAGTACATTGCTGCTGAGGGTATTTTATTTGGTATGTGAGCATGTAGGTATCTAATTGTTGGATGCAGTTTGTTGACATTTAAGAGTGTATTACATCACTGACAAAGTTGTTGTTTGCTGTTGCTGTATTTGTAATGATTTTTAATAGAATCTGTGTTTTTAAAGCCACATTTGTTGATGTTTTGTTCTTGATGCCAATCTTAAATTAATTGTTTTTTAAATATACACAGTGTGGTGAAACCAAAAGGCAGTTTTTCCACTTTGTGGACAATAAAGTTCCCAGCTAACTAGCTTCTTGGTTGTAATGGCAGCAGAGTTTGGAAAACTTGAGTGAAAGTCTCTTTTTCCCTCCACATAGTATTTTGGTTTCAGTTTTACATCTTGAATCTCCTCTGTCTACAAAACACAACACACACTCATCCACACGCCCCCACAACCTCATCTCTGTTTAGACAATAGTGGGATTTGGGAGATACAGGTGCACTCATCCAGATTTCACGCTCCTTCGGTCACAGCGGAGAAGTTTTGACCCCGGCGGTGCTGCGCTAGCATTCAAGACACTGGGCTCAATTCAACAGGGTCCTAAAATATGAAACACCCCACTGTGACCAAGACTTCTCTGTCCTCCTCGTCCTCCCCCCACTTCCCTCTCTGTCCTGTCTCTCGGGCTTTACAGTATATTCAATTCTCGGATATTACTCATGCTGCTGACACTGGAATGTGCTGGCTGGCATCATTTCAACTTCGCTCGAGGGAGAGCTGTGGGCAAAACGCTCGATTCAAATTGATCTGGGTGCAGTTTTAATTTGTCAGCTGTCAGCTGGTTATTATTAGCTGGTGATGCTTAACCCTTAAATGGGCAATCACGTAAATAATTTAGGAAATTAATTGATTGCTATTTTCTAATATATCTTGGCTAACATGCCGAAATGTGACCTTTAGTTTCCAATTTACACTTCATGTGCCAACTTATGAAACATGTTTAGGGCTGCAACTAACGATTATTTTTATTAATCGTTTGATTATTCTCTCTGTTAGTTGATTGATAATTGTTTGGTCTTAAAAAGTCAAAAAATGCTGATAAATGTTGATCAGTGTCGTCCTTCAATGTCTTGTTTTGTTCACAATCCGAAGATATTCAGTTTACTGTCAGACAGGAGTAAAGAAACCACATTTAAGAAGCTGGGATCAGAGAATTTTGACTCAAACTGATTAATCGATTATCCAAATAGTTGGCAATAAATTTAATAATTAGTTGGTAACTGATTAATTGCACAGCTGTAAATGTGTTATAAACAATTAATTAGCTACTTTCTTTCATGTTTTGCCTTCAAAGTTTTAAAAAGTGGGAAAAAAACTGAACAGTAGTTATACACTTGTTTTCAAGGCTGTAAACAAATCAAATCTTTGAACAAACAATGAATGTTATTAATATTTATAAACAAGTCAAATCTTATTCTTGTTGTTATCCTACCATCTTCCTTGTGACTCCCCGACACTACCAGGATCCAACTGGCAATGAAAGGTGAGGAAAGAGGGAAAAGTTGTGAGCATTTTGACCACAGAACACGCAAAAACATGTGTACTCGGGTGAATTAATCAATAATACGCATTCAAGCGTGAAATAAAGAGTGATCAATATTTCACACATTCATATTATCTATAGAGTAGAGGCCTTAAAACATAAGTGCATCTGTGAGCGATTGTCCCTGTTTTATAGCCCAGTGTGGTCAATGTATTCTCCAGGATTCAGACATTCAGTCCCTGATTATCACAGTTGTTCTTTTTCAACAAGAACATATAAAATCACTCTTAAAAAAATACTTTCTAAAACAAAATAAAACAATAAACATGAAATAATAACACAATAAATACATCACAGCCAGTTTCTTTGAGTATTTGTGCTGCTATTTTGTGTTTTTGATAAAAAATTATGAGCATATTTTTGAATATTCAGTGTTTCTCAAGATATAAAGTTCAACCACAGCCTGTCAAATGACTGTTTCCCCCAGGATACAGACACCATTCAAGGGTTAATCGATTTTTTTTTCTTTTCTTCAATGCAATGCCTAATTGGAAATATCTACTTGGTATATTTCCACTACCACAACAACGGCCATACCGGAGAATAAAAACGACCAAAAATCACCAAAAAGTCTTGTGTTGTCAGTAAAAGCAGTTGTTTAGTTGCCTGATGGTGATTCAGAAGTTGGAGTCTTTGTTTATTAACCACAACAACACAGATCACAGCGCTAATGATGAAAGAAATCGAGTGCGGCAGAAGTTTTTACCACCAGAGCAAACGAGGGTTTGCCAGTGCTCGGATAAACCAAAAGTCTTTGTAACATAAGAAGCAAAGCTCTTGTTTACTTCTTCTTCATAACTGTAGCCCGAAACACAAATCGTCCTCTTCCAAAGGGACACAAGAGCCACATGCGATTTATTTAGAAGGAAGCTGAGAGAAATGAATGATCTTTTCTAGCTATCCTCGTGTGACCCTGTTGTGGAAAACGAGGACATTTTGAATGAAAAGAGATAACATCTAAACAACAAGAATAACTGGCGTTTAGCTCAGGTGCAAAGTAAGCTCTAAGAATAGATACTCATCTCAATAAATAGCACAGGGCATTCTGGGTGTGCCACATTTCAACCTTAGTATTAATTCTATTGGCTGAGCGGTGCCAATCCCCTGGATCATACGAGCACAGACAGACGCAGGAAGTCAAAGGATTCAGTGTTCAGATCAATGCAAGGCTGAGCTTAAAGTTTAATTCACTCCTCCCTCAACTCACCACATGTTTATTGTTTCTCTCCATTGTTTCTGTCAAGTAATGAGAACGTAATAATGTTCTTTATGTTGACTTCAACGCATCCGACTGTTTGTTATGTAGTCATGGTGATTTGGTGAACGTAGGGGACGTGCCAGCAGAGATATCTGCTGAAATTGAAAAAATATGAACCACATGCGTTCAAAAATTGAATCTGCGTTCCTACAAAGTAAAAGCACACATTGAAAATGTGACGCTCAATTCAATACTTATGTTTCTATATAACCAACAAACAAGACCATCAGTGAGAAGACTGTCTGTTTCTATTGATTACTATTTAATATTTGACCGATTGGGCAATTACAGCATTATAAGGTCTGTTATTTCTTTATAACAGACCGTTGCTATGGACACAGACCTGATCACAGACTATGGAGGAGCAACAGAATCATCTTTAAATCCATGAATTCATTTATAATGAATATTTTGTGTCAAATGATTGTTTTTGTAAGTAACATTGTAATAAGCAGGATAATGTACAGTAAGCAGGACATTATTTCAAAGTAACCCCTGACAGGGTGATCCAGGACCCTGACACATTATCTCGTTTATTACATGGTTACTAACCCCCCCCCAGGAACAGTCTCTTACACAGAATGCTGTAATTGACCAATGAGAATCAAGTACTTAACAAAGCCATGTAATAAACTTAATTAAACAAACAAGAGTTGAAGCAGAGAAGCCAGAGAACACCAGAGGGAAAAGTATTCTCTCTAAAAAGATATGATCCATTTTCACACAAATCAATAAAGTTATAAAGATGTGTTTCTGTACAGTGAGGCCCGACGGTGTTTCCCAGACAGAACAACTCCTGTCCGCTCCGTTGAACGGACGTATTCTCCCTCCACGCATCAGCAGCGTCATAGGCGAGAAAGCGTTAAATTTGACACAATTATAGTTTACACCCACGAGTGCAAGATGAGTCATCAACAGTTTTTAGTCATTTTCCAGGAAAAAAACTAAATCTGAAATACCCAGGAATACCTGGCCTGCCTGGTGGGGTGGGGGGCAACTCGCTTCAACCGCAGTTCATATATTACAAAAAAAAGATTTAAACCGAATTTATATATCGTCTCTGGCTCCAACTCGCTATTTGGAGTGCAATAGTCATTTTTTGCACATGCATTTACTACATATTGCTCCTTTAGAGCCAAGCTTTGAGCTTAAAGCTTTGTTTTTTAGAGTCAAACCCGCTGAAGAGGACTCACACGTGAACGATCTATCAACTGAGCCACCAGACCACCATCAATTCTAACTGGAAAGTCAGAATCTCGACTTGCCGGATGAAAATTTCAACAGTATGTTGGTGTTCAAGTTTGTGTAAAACGTTCTCAAATTGTTGTAAACTGTATTAATAACTAAAGATATAAGTGATGGCCATTCAGTATTCACGTTTTAATACAAAAACAGTGACTTCAGTGACCCTGGCAGGAGGAGGTTCTGACTAAAATACATTTAAAAAATGCTGTGATTGTGAACAAATTCTAAATTCTGAACTCTGAACGTGAACAAGTTCATTTTAATCTCTGTGAACTGAACTTTGACCGAGCTCGCACAACACTGATGTCCATTAAAATCTGTTAATGCAGGTTTAAAGTTTAGCAATAATTTCAAATTCGGTATTACCAGAAGCTAATGACCTAATATTTATGCGTGCTTATGTTACTCGTATTTGTCCTTTGTCTTTGTTGCTTTCTGGCTATCTTTGTTTTTATTTCTCTCTGCTGTCCTCAGGTCTCTCTTGCAAAATAGACCCTGATCTGCGATTACCTGATCAAGTAAAGATTATATACATAATATTCAGTCGCACAGCATTTAAAGAGGGTACTGAAACCACCACTATACTCCCACTCATCTCTTACTTTAGCTTTGTCCTTTTCTCATTTCTCAGTTTCACAAAGCACCTTTTCACCAGAAACCACATTACTTTAGAACTATTGAGGTCAGTGAGAAATACCAGCAGTAACACCAACTTCACACTTTGTCCTCTAATATTGTCACTTTCTCGAGAAAAGACTTCGCCTGACAGCTGCCTGACAGCTGAGTGACAAATGTACGAGTTTATATAACTGTATGTTTTGTTTTATCAGCTCATCTAGAAGGTTTCACAAACTCAACCCAACCCAGAAGTTTCTCAATCCATCAGGGAGCAACAAAACGAACGTTTGCCCGACAGCAGCGTTGTATAACTCATTATTCATAACTAATGACTTCAGACTTTTCAGGCTGTACAACAGTGCGTGATTGCATCCATAAGCGGCCGTGCTGCTGCTGCTTCGTGTTCGTGAAATGTCCTCGACACACCTGGGAGTAATTTGTGAGCAATGTGGGCTCTGATGAATCCGGAACACAGATTTAGATTTAATAATCCAAATTGGAGGGATTACAGGAGTGGAAAGACAAGTGCGCCTCCTCGCCTCCATTTTAACCCCCCCTCCTTCCACTACTAGCACCTTCATCATCACCATCACTCTGCTCCCCTTCCTCTGCCCCCCACCCCCCACTCTCCACTGACCCTGTGACCCCTCCCCCACATCACTCACGGGTCATCAGTAAGAAGAAAGGGGGGATTTAACGGCTAACTTGGCCCGGGAAGGCCCGTGGAGGTGGGGGCCGAGCACGTCTCAGAGAATTCCAATCTTCAGCTGACTCCCGCCCCCCCACCCCTTCCCTTCTCTTCCCACTGCGCTTTTCTGTTCCCACTGAGCAGCAGAGAGAAAACATCTCCCCTCATTTTTGTGGGGTTGATTATTGGGGCTGGAGAGCACGTCTGTCAGGACTCCACTGATGAGGAACAGAGACGCCAACTCTCTCAACGCACGATCTTGTAGACACATGGCGAATGATCTGTGGGGGGAAAAAACAACTTGAAGACAGCGGCAACAGCGGGAATCCACTTTCTTGGTTAGAGATAAAGGACTGGTTGGAAGGATTTAGTGACATCTAGTGGCAAACTTGCAGATTGCAAACATCTTGTCTCTCCCTCTCCCCTTCCAAGTGTAGGAGAACCTACAGCAGTCATCAAACTCGCAAAACACCCAAAAGACCCCATCTGGAGCCAGTGTTTGGTGTGTTTGTTCAATGGTACTGCAGAAACATGGTGGTGCAACATGGCAGCCTCCGTGGAGAAGGACCTGCCCTCTCAAAATATCATATAATCCAAAAAATATATAACGCAGGCCAAATCGTTTTTAGATATTTTGATGCAGATGTTAAATATTATGCCTCTAATCTATACTAAACTATACTACACTATACTCTCCAGCTACATATTGAAGTGACATACTTCAATCAGGTGTATTTTTATTATTATTAATTATTATTAACATTTTAATGTGCAATATTGATATTCCCTCTGTGCAATAGTGCAAATTCAACTGTTATATTGCCTATATTGTTCTCTATTTTTTATATTTCTCATGTTTTTTGCCCCTTGTATATTGCTTCTTTACTTGTTTATTATTAAAGGAATATCTTATCTTATCTTAACTTTTTCCAACTCCTATCAAAAAGCACATTTCTAAAAAATGCATGATTTTGTACACACATGGTGAACCAGTGAACCAGTGAACATACACACCAGTGTTTGGTGTGTATGTTCTACGGTACTGCAGAAACATGGCAGTGCAGCCTTTGTTTGAGTAAAAAAGAGCGGCAACAATTGACTGATTATTAATCAATTATTAAATTAACCGGCAACTGTTTTGACCATCTATTTAATCGGTTTGAGCAATTTTTCAGGAAAAAAAAAGTCTAAATTCTCTGATTCCAGCTTGTTCTTTCCTGGTTTCTTTACTCCTCTATGACTGTAAACTGAATATCTTTGGGTTGTCATCATTTTAAAACAAACAACTATTAATCTATTAATCAAGAAAATAATTCACTCATCGACTACGAAAATAATTGTTAGTTGTAGCCCTAGTTTCCCCTATAATGCAATTAGATGCAGTGGTATGCCACTGCTTTATTATGAAGGAGAGTGCCGGATTATATATTTTTTTTACAAGAGGAGAGAGAAGCGGTGCTCTGTCTTCTCTTTACGTTAAATCATTTTACGTGCATCGTTTGTTTTCTTCTTCCTGGAGGCGGTCTTACTATGAATGAGGACCTTCATCACATGCGAGAGGTGTCAGTCAAAAACAGATTCCCCTCACAAAGATGTTAAGGTTACATACTATTTGCATAGGGTCCCCTTAAAGAAATGCAGCTTATTTTCATCATTGAAATGTCATTACCTTTAAATAAAATGAACAGCAGATACTATAGATTACACAATTGAGATATAACATATTAAACTGTTAGCTTTAGGGGAGGTGGTTTTATCATCTTTGGATGGACCTAGGTTAGCCCCAGTACTTCCAGTCTTTATGCTAAGCTAATCTAACCAGCCCCAGTCTCCAGCTCCATATTTTCTGTACAGACTGAGGAGAGTGATATCAATCTTCTCATCTAACTCTCACCAAGAAAGCAAATAATCATATTTACAAGAATGTTAAAGTAGTCGTCTAACTGCTCTGTTCAAGAAGCCGTCTGCAAATCAACAAGTGGCTTTACAATAGCGGCTCGCCAGAATAAGGATTTGAGGGATGAAATTATGTTTTGTTGTCTAAGAAAGGAGACTAAAGGATTAAAGGATCAAGCAGGAAATCACAAATGCAATCCCACCTTCTCTCTAAAGAACCCCGTATCACCCATTGAGAGGGAAAGTCATTGCAGGGTATTTGTTCCTTCCAGGACTCCTCAACTCACTGCTTCACTTCTGAGGCGGCGCTGGCGAGGCCGAGGCGGGGGGTTTAGCCTCGAGGCGGGGAAAGAATTGAGAGAGGGACTTGTAGAATTATTCTAGCCTGATCAATAACGCTATTAAACACTAATGCATTCAGTGGAGGCAGACTCAATTTGATTGTGAAGCTTTATTTGAACATGGCAGGAAGCAGCAGCAGCAGAAGCACATCAAAGAGAGGCTTTGTGAGGAGAGGACCAGATTAGGGCCTCTGACGCAAGGATGGACCCAGCCAAGAAGAGGCCATGAATACACACACACACACACACACACACACACACAGACAGGCACACACACACACGTGCGCGCGCGCACACACACACACACACACACACACACATCAAGGAAAACTGCTTCAACACACAAGCCAACACACTGCAAAGGCATTCAATCTAATTCCACATTTTCCGTTCGCTTTCATTGGATGTCTACACGCACAGCTCTGCAGAGGCATGTGTGCACACACTTTCAGCTGCACACAAACACGCACAAATACTCAAGTTTACTTTAACACTGAAGATCTAAACCATAGATAATAGATTAGTAAGTCAATCTGTAAAAGGAACAGTTTAACTTTTTGAGAAACACACCTTCTTGCCAAGAGTTAGATGGTAACACTCTTGTATCTGTCTCTTAAAAATGAAGCTACAGCTAGCAGCTGGTTAGCTTAGCTAGACTGCAAACAAGGTGGAACAGCTAGGTTGCTCTGTCCATAAGTGAAAATCCTCTAAATCTCATCAATCAAAGTACTACAATGAGTTTTTAACTGGTTATGAAACAATCTTGGTTTAATACTGATGCCTTAATATGACCTAGAGAAGCTAACAGGCTTATTTACAAGATGATCGAGGTTGTGCTCAATGGCTGCCACTGGGTTGGATTCTCCATGAAACCAAATGAAATGATGCCTGTGGTATCATTTTCCCAGCCAAAGTTATAGTACATAGTACATTAGCCAGATAAAAGGAAGCAGGAGGAGATTTTTGTTCATAATATTTTAATTCGGACGTCACAATCACAACAGAATTGGTCCACAAAATATTAAAGTTCTTCGTAGGAACTTTAACATGTCAAATCACATTTGTTTAATCAAAGCCAGGCTACCTACAGTATTTCCTCCTGTTTCCTGCCTTCATGCTAAACTAAGCTAACCATCTCCTAGCTCCACTTCCAAATTGAACAGACACATGAAAATGCTATCAATCTTATCATTTATCTCTCAGAAACAGACTGAATTCACATATGTTCCTAATTATCCCTCTAAGTTCTATTCTTACACACAACTTTTTGTTATCTGTTGCCCATTTTTGATGACCAATTATTGTGTTTATCTATGTGTAATTATTATTATTAAATGTGACTTGAAGCAGTGGTTCCTAAATATTCTGTCTCGGGACTGATGGCTGCTTTGAGAAGAAACTCCCCAAATGTTTAATTTGCGTCACCGAAAGAAATGTTTTTCTCATTTCCTGTTTTATTTAACATCTCAGTGGGGTCACTAAAGGATAAGGCTCGGTATTCTATTTTTATCTTATTGCCGATAAATCCTCCCAGGGGAAACACCAAAACCAGCAAAACACTAGTGTGTCCCTCAATACTTTCTGACATCCCTCATCCCTGTGTTGTTTGCTACTTTAATAGCTCAATTTATTAGCTCTAGTGCTAATCCAGCATTAGCATTAGCATGCCGTTGTGTGTAAATTCACTTCACCATGATGTATTCTAGATCAGGTGTGTCCGGGCACCAAACATTGTTCATATATGTACAAAGTCTGCCTCCTGTTTGTCTGTCTGCACTGGACAGTGAGTGACCGTGTCTTGGTCAGAATCAGGATGGGATGTTCTTGTTAATATTCTTAGTTCGTCCATCTTGTTGAAAAGGCTTCGCAGATTTGCTTCTCCTGAGAACCCTTTTTATTCCAAAGGTTTTACCTAGAATACACCTAGGGGGTTCTACGAAGAATCTTTTTATTTTTACATTATGGTACAAAGAACTCAAAGATTGCAACCATCCTTGAAGACCTCTTCCTTCCAAAAAGGATTCTTGGGATGAAAATGGTTCGCGTGACAAACTACAAACCCTCTCCTCAAAAACAGAAGCAAATAGTTCTGGGTAGAACCTCAGCCCTTCAATAAGAACCCTTATTTCTAAGAGTGTAAAGAAACAAACTATGAGTAAATGAATTAGATGCATGAAGCATGAAAAGGCTTCGCACATTTGAGAGGATGTTCAGGTGGTGGTTGTGTGACGTAGCATTTCGCTTGGTTTGTAGTCTTGTTTGCTCCTCTCACTTCTGCTTTCACAAGCTCAGGAACCACTGTTTTCCTCCTGGGGTTGTAGCCAAAACTGTGCCTGTGATCTGATGATTTCCACTGTTATCTGCCTGCAGGCTAACGGGAGGCGACTGCATGTAGTGCCGATTCTTAAGTGGTCATGGTGGTTGTATGCTAAGTGTGCATCAACCTAAAGTCCAAATCAAGCTCTAGTAATACCAACACAAACACTGATGAACTTTTTCATACCCTGTCTATGGCCTTCATCCCCACACCTACTGTACTGATGAAAACCTTTCAAAACTAACCACAAATATAAACCCCAGACATCATCATCTAATATCTTTTATATTGCTGTAATATATTGTAGATAAGGTACATGCACCTATGTATTTGTTATTACTGTTATTGTTCATTTATCTCTTTTATATATTGCAGTAGAATGTACATGGGAGCACCTGTAACATCACAATTTCCCCTCAGGAATCAATAAAGAATTTCTGATTCCGATTAACTAAAACTAAACTAAAACAGCTGGGCACTGTGCTTTTTAGCAAACATTACTCCAAAAGGAGTAATAGTATTTTTGTTGGGGACTATTTTCAGCTGAGGATTAATATAAATTTGGAGTTACAGATTATTTACAGCAGCAGGATGGTGTATTGTACGTGGGATCAAAATAAACAGTGGCAACGTTCATGTTATTGAAGGAAAATGTCACCTAGCGCAACCATGAGGCTCATTGATGTGTTTTTAATGCAGAACAATGGAGGACAACTCCACAAAGGAACAAGCCAGTGTATATATCAAGCTTTGGATACACAAACAAGACTTGTTATTCAGATCAATTCATTGTTGGTTTGGGTGTTTGCACAGGATTTGTTGACAATAAGAAAAATAAGGCAGCCTGATCCTTTAAGGAGTTCACCGACACACGCTGTTGCACACTTCCTTTTATTCCAAGAAACAACACAATGAAGCTAATATGGTGAGAAATACTCAGTTCTCAGAATTGGGAAATTCCAGTTTTTGAGAATCAGGAGCATTGCTACATTATGCGGTCTATGAAACAGCGTCTATCTCTGCTTTGTTAGTAATGTCTGATAAACAGCCAGGGGTTACATCAAGGCAGATGTTGTCATTTGCATTTGTCACGCCATTGTAACTGTGTAGGTGGAAGAGTGAAGACTAAAAAAAGTCTAAAAAAGCACCTGGCTGTGCTAAAAATACGGCCCCAGTCATTTTAGAAGAATCAAGTTAATGTTCAGATTAAAATGAATATTCTGCAAAAACAAAACAGGAACTATCCGCACTCCCACACTCCTCTCCTCCCCCTCTCCTGCTTACCCCTCCACCCCCACCTCCTACTTTTACGATGCCCTGCTTCCTAATAAACTTTTGTGGTGTTTGGAATCCATTAGGAGCAATATCCCACTTCTCAAAACATCCTGGCTCATTCTGGGGGAGTGGAGCGAGGAGACGGGGAGCCGCGGGAGGGGAGGGCCTCAAATTTCCATTTCTATTGAAGGCAGACTGAGGGGGGATTTGAGCAGGGCTGCAGGGACGCTGAGCGTACAGTCCGATGGCAAAGAGAAAGAATGTCAGAGGAGAGGATGATGGGAAGGAGGAGGAGGAGGAGGAGGAGGAAGAGGAGGAGGAGGAGGGCAGAAACACACTGCAGGCAAGACACGGACAAGAAACTGAGCTACTCTGTACAACTGGAGCCATATTAACTTAAACTGTTCCAACACTGTACACTCTGAGAAATAAAAGAGCTAACTAGAACCATACAGGGTTCTTCGCTTTGTTCCCACGGCCCCCTGGTAGAACCTTTTAAAAAGCTTCCACTTGGAACCTTTTCAGGAAGTTCTCCAAAGAACCCAACGTAAAGGGTTATGCCTCAAACCATCCGTGAAAGGTTTCACCCAGAATCCCTATGAGAGGTTCTGCCGAGAACCCTTCTATGGTGTAATGGTTCCACCAAGCACTCTCTATGGGGGTTTTATTCAGAACTGTTCCACCTTATAAGCATGCTAACAAGACCCCGTCCACGGGGTTCTACCAAGAGTGTGTTTATATTCCAGGTTTTTTTTTTCTAGAACTAACCCAGAGGGTTCTACTGAGAACCCTCTTATATTCTCAGCATTTTCTATAGAATACATGCTCAGTGGGTTCTACAGAGAACCTTTTCATATTGCAAGGGTTTATCTATAACACCCTCAGAGGTTTCTACTGAGAACTTTTTTCTATTCCAAGGGTTTTACTTAGAACACACCCTCAGATGGTTCTATTGAGAACCTTTTTACATTGCAAGGGTTTCATCTGTAACAGGGGTTAGGTTTGCCCTCAAAGGGCCAGTTGTAAATGTAAGACAATACAATTGTATCAATATCACATAAATGCCTCTGGATTTGATTAATACTGATTTTTATAACAATTATAATAAACTCTAATAGCAAAAATCTAGGAAAAAATCAACCATGTCCAGTAGACATTCAATTGTGCAACATTTTTGTATTAAAAATCACAAACAGACAAAGTTGTTGCTAACTTGTTCTACATTTGCACATTATGAAAGTTTGGTGGCGCGACGCGGTAAAATGTTACTTCTGTTGCTGTTTTCATCGCGGCCTGTTCTGATGAAGTGACGAGGAGACACAGGAGAGGGAGGAGGGAGCGCTTGTTTTGTGTGAGCGCGGCAGCAGGCGTCCAGTAAGAGCGGTGCACACAGAGACAGGAGGAGAGAGAAAACGGAGGAAATTTACAGTGGCAGCCCCTTGATGCCAAAAATGAAACATACGCGAGTCCTAATGAGATGCTTCTAGATATTAAATGACTTCAGTATGTGTGTGAAAGGGATGCATTCTCGGACATGTAGTTATTGGACACCATACTTCTGTAATGCAGAATGATGCAAATTATATTTTTTGCAACTTCTCGCAGGCCACATAAAATGAGATGACGAGCCGGATTTGGCCCGCAGGCCTTGAGTTTGACACATGTGATCTAGAACTCATCCAAGGGGGTTCTAAGTGAGAACCCCTTTTTTTCTCAAAGGGTTTTATCAACAATCCACCATGGGGGTTCTACTGAGAATCCTTTTACATTCCAAGGGTTTTATCTAGAACACACCCAGGGGTTTCAATCACGAATCTTTTAAGTTTTACATTATGGTACAAAGAACCCTTGAGGAAATTGAGTTCAACAATCCTTGGAGACCTCTTTCTTCCAAAAAGGGTTCTTGGGATAAAAATGGTTCTAGTGACAAACTACAAACCCTCTCCTCAAAAAAAGAAGCAAATGGTTTTGGGTAGAACCTCGGCCCTTCAAGAAGAACCCTTATTTCTAAGAGTGTAAAGAAACAAACTATGAGTAAATGAATTAGATGCATTAGAGGATCATACTGAGCTCTGAACATGTGTGCTTTAACTGTGAGACAGGATCCTGTTGCACAGACAGACACTTGGATCACTTCAACACCCAACTGTGAGAAGTCTTTTGGAGTTCGAAAACCAAAGTTGAAACTAACAGGAGCCACATGGAACAATGAAGAGTTCCTCAAATAAAACAAATGAACCATGTAGGTGTTGAACCAGTCCTTCAGTTAGTGGCCATAAATCTGTTTAGCACCCGTTAGCCAGGGAACTTTTGTTTTTGAAGCGTAGGGGTTGTTGTGTTTCCCGGCAAAGGACAATGAAAAGTGTCTGATTTCTTTCCTCACGGGACGAGCTGGTTAATCAGAACATAAACAAGATATAACTTCAATGCCGAGGTCAAGTCAGGTCTAAATACGGCTTTTAAGGATATGAGAGTGCACGCTTGAAAGAACTTTTACTTTCTATTCTTCCCTTTATTATCTGCCTCTCCTTCCACCTTTGAATCTACAGGTATTGTCACAGGCCGCTTTTACTCATATGTATTCCCACCATATCAGTTCTAGTGGGTGTTATCCAGCTCCAAACAAACCTTTAATCCAATTCAGATAGCAGGCACTCAAGTGTCGCAACAATTGTTCCCACAGTGTGAAAGTAAGCCACTATCTGGAAAACACAAGAGCTGCAAGACAAATGTGTGGCAGAGTGCCAGCGGTGGGAGGTGCAGGAGCGAGGGGCCTGAGATTACAGACAAAGCAGGAGTAAACAGTGCCTTCAGATAAAAAACACGGCCGGGTACTTTTAACAATAGTTCTTTCCTGGCAGGGAGCGACAACAAAGCGCCTTCCTGTATGCGCGCCCCCTTGCATGCGCCCTTGGCTTCCTGTGGACGCTCAGACATGTGGCTCGCCGCAGACGCATCAGCGCTGACCGACCCCTCATGCCCTCAACCTCTGACCCCTGCGCCCATCTCTCTCACACAACAGTGGTGGAAGAATTACTCACACCCTGTACTTAAAGATCCCTTCCACTCTAAAAATGTGTTTTTCTTATACTTGTGGTGCCTTAACTGTCTGATCTTGACTAAACTGACTAGTATTTGTACAAAGTTTGTCACTAGAAAGATGTTTTCACATTTTCTCTACTGAAGGGTTAGACATGTGCGTGTGCTTCCCAAAAATCTTTGATTCAGACGTACCTCTGGCAAGATAGATTTGATATATAACAAACTTGAAAGCCAATCGCTGTCTAACACGCAGGCAACAAAACCTGAAACCTAAGTTAGCATTAGCTGTGTCAGCCACTGCCAGTCACGAGCTAACAAAATTCAAATTCGAACAGCTTTATTCGCATGACGCAACACTTTACATGGCGCCAAAGCAAGCATTTAGACTTTTAAAATGCTAAACATACTTAAAAAAAACGCATGAAAACAGACTAAGGCAAATAACATACAAGAGCTAACAAGCTAACAAACATTATAACAAATACAAGATGCTAACTACCCTTTCTTTACCTTTCTGATACATCTGTTAGTTGCCGTCTCAGCAGACTTGTCAGCTGAGTCAGGGTCTGACTCACGCTCAAACATATCTGGCTGAAGTTCTGTAGCATTTCCTCTAATGCTAATGCTAGCTATCTTCATGCACACTGCTCCTTCACACGTCAACCTAGCATAAAAAGTGGTGTGTGTGAGGCATATGTTGCTCCGAAAGACTTTTTCTGCATTTAAACCTAAACCAATTGTTGCCAGTGTCTAAAAATAGAACATAACATGGTTTAACCGTTAACAACATACTGTATTTTATAAGCTTCTTGTGTTTTTGATATAAAATCTTAATTTTGAAAAGTAACGAGTAGCTGTGAGACAAATGTTGTGGAGTGAAAAGTGCCTCTGAAATGTAGTGGAGTATTAGTATAAAGTAGCATAACATGGAAATAGAAATGTAAGTACTTTAAAATTGTACTCAAGTAAATGTTACTTTCCACAGCTGGAAAACACACACGCAGTCCCATAAGACATCTATATCATTGGAAACTGCCTCGTTCCCACTCCCACTCATTGATTCCTGCTTTACTCTGCTGCTTCAAAACAGCACAAACATCTCAAGGGGCGAACAACTATCTAGAGAAGAAACTACAGTTCAAACTCGGTAACTGATTCATTATGTTTGTCTTGCTTTTATAAGTTCTGGCAACACTCGCTCGGCTGAGGAAAAAGCATATTTCTGGATGGCACATCTCTATGGACACCAGAAAGCCTCTTTTCCTTCTAAATCATGACTATAAATGACGTTTGTGTGCTCCACGCTTTTATGATTTCGGCCGAGGAGGGGGCTGAGGATCATAAAAAGAAAAGAGAAAAGGAGAACACAGGGCTTGTGGGTAATTACGGCGCAGAGTGGTAGGAGAGGGAGCGTTTGGGAAAGACTCGGGGGCCAGATGTGTGAGGAATGTTCTGGCTGCTGCAGCGTGCAGAGAGGTGGGTGGATGGATGGGTGGGTGGGGGGAGTGAAGACCAGTCGAATAACACAGCCTGCAGATCGTTAAAGAGCTGTCAAGCCTCCAGCGCTCTACTGTGTCTTTCACATCATCTCGCCGGAGCTGCTACGGCCTCACCTTTCTGCCTGGAAGCAGTGGAAAGTAACATAAAGTACATTTACGCTACTGCACTTAAGTTAAGTACCTCAAAACTGTTCAAGTGTTTCCATTTTATACTACTTTATAATTCTACTTTATAACATTGTAGAAAGAAATATTGTACTTTTTAGTCATGCCTGTGGTGGTACTCTAGGAATGGTAGCGTCAGTCCAGACTGAAATATCTCAACAACTATTAATTTGATTAAGATGAAAATTCATAATCCCCAGAAAGATGAATCCTAAAGATGTTGGTGATCCTCTGACTTTTAATTTTAACATTTTAATTCATCCAATACTTCGGTTTGTGACCGTAGACTGCTTCAACATGGACTTAGTTTCCATGATGTCACCATTAGGTTTCTGACGAACCTTTATGAAGCCCTCAGTGTGGTGTCTTTTACCACTGCCATCAGAAAAGAGACATGAATAGGGCAATGCATAATGTGTACACTGGGGAACTGAAGGAGAGCAAGAAGCAGACTGTTGGTCCGGCTCATAGTGGAGCAGAAACTCAGCAGAAAGTTGTCAGTCTGGCAGTAAATGTACAGTTCAGGTTACGGTGTGTCAGCTAATAAACACTGCAGAAAAGTCTTGTCTATTATTTGCCAGCTGCTGGAAAAGTCACAGAGTTAGCTTCAAAGTAAGCTGAGCAGGAACGGCTAACGTTAAGCTAATGCTAATGTTAACACTAGCGTTGTACCTTTACAATGCTAGCTTTCAGGAGCTTTATAATCCAGCCACAAAATGGTGTCTTTTTGGAGAGAGGGTAAAATAAATCCGTAATGATCTTCTGTGGTTATTTATCAGTTTTTCTGTGTTGAAAATAATTGTTGTTGTCATCCCCTCACTGGCAATCCCAAGATGCCTTGGGCTGAGACTGTTGACCAATCAGAGGCTGTGCTCCTGACTTGTGTGTGACAGCACTGTTTAATAGGTGTGTTAAAAGATCGATGCACTGTTCTTAACATGAAATTGACCCTTCAAAATAACTTTGGTGGTGATGACGGTAATGAGTTCAACCCCACAGTAGACATCACATGGCCACAGTAATGCTGCAATAATGCGGTTGTTGCACAGCACTACTATAGAGACCAAAGCCATTTCTTGTGCCAGGCTGTAAACATGTTTGTTTCTGCTCTACAGGCTTCTTAATATGGGGACTATTGACTCACTTTCGGGAACAGCATCAAGTGGCCATTCAAGGAACTGCAGTTTCTGGTATTTGCCAAGTTGGTTTTATTTTTCAGCCCCACAGGTGGCCACTTCTATGTGCCATTGGCTGACATTACCATCAGCCTCAGCTGTGCTGTTTTGCACTAATTATCAAATGTTAGCATGATAAACTAAGATGGTTAAAATGGTAAACATAATGCCAGCTAAACATAGTCATGTGTTAGCATTCTCATTGTGGCCATTTTAGCATGCCAACCTTATCATTTATCTCAAAGCGCAGCCGTCTCTGAGTACATCCTCACAGAGCTGCTAGCATGGCTGCAGACCTTTAGTGTTGTTACACCACTACATTTGTCTGACGGGGGAAGTTACTACTTGCTTTTGAGAGTAAAATATTAGTTTTGGCTTACAAAAAGCTGTGTCTACTTCTTCTTGTCATGTTTCAGATGTCTAATAGTTTTTAGCTGCTTCAGCAAAGACACATTTCACCTCTAAACTTCACAGATGGTTTCATTTAAGTAACTGTTTGAGGCCCAAAGTGGTCAAATCACCCTGTAGTGCACAAAAACAGCAAATAATTTGAGCTAAAAAATTAATACAACTTTGCTTTTTCTTCTTTCCTATTCACTGTGGGACATCACAGTTTACATGATCCTGTTTATATCCATCATAAAATAAAAAAGAACATATCAGACAGCATTCATTCTTTTTGAAGCTAATGAAGCTAATGCTTCTGTGGTTCATGTGACCATGTTATCTGCTCATGAAGACATCATCATGTTGCGTTGCTTGGTGTTGCACTGCATTGCAACAAACTATCAAAACAGCTGTCCACTCTGATGCTTTTCTTTCTTTTGCAACTTGTTTTGTGTTTTTATTCAGTAAAAGTTGATGAAAAATTGCTTTTATTCATGACACAATCTCATTTATTTTATCAAATATTATGTTATTCACACAAAACCTCTTAGCCTAAGTTGTACAGATTTGAGAGCTATGAATCATTTGAAGATACTCCAAGAAAGGACATCACAATAAGCAAAAATACCAGTGCAGACCATTTAATCATCTCACGACCCCTAAGATTTATCTGATGACCCTTTGGTGGGGTCCCAACGTCTAGGCCGGGAACTACTGGATTATCTAAATATATAAAGTAGTTAAACCAGCTCCACCTCAATCAGCTACAACAATAAAATGTGACTCACACATTGACGCATCAGTATTAATGATGTAAAAATGTTATATATACTAATATATCACTCAGGAGACATTTTATTTAAGTGCACTTTGCTGGTAATACATCTGTACTTCTCCTTAAGTAGGATTTTGGTACTTTTACGTAAGTAAATCATTTGAATCCTTCCTCCACCGCTGCAGACAGCTGCATCACCGCAGCCAGGCCTCCTCGATCAATTTGGAGCCACAAGAAGCTGGGCATGTATTCATACGGGCTACCCACAATGCACCTGGAGAGCTCAACCTGCGTCACAGGCTGATAGTCTCTTAAGAAAAAAGAAATATGAAAAAAACACGCCCTCCATCTGCTTCTCATCATTCTCATCCATCTCCTCTTCCACCCCCCCACCCCTGTCATACCGACTCCTTCTCCCTCTCTCTGTGTTTCATGCTCTGCCTCGCTAACTCATCCAAGCCTCCACCACAACCTCTGCTGCTGCTGCTGTGGCATGGATAAATAGGCCACAACAGCTGGGTCTGACTTCTGACCAGGACCACCCCTCCAGACCTGACCAACCAACAACACTCCCTCTCCTTCCCCCTCCACCACCTCTGACTCTGTGCCCACATGTTTTAAAGACAGAACCGAGAGACGTTTTCTCCATTACTGGCTTTGTTTACGTAATGATTTATTTGGGTGTGGGTCGTTTTTTTATTTGCTAAAATTCATTACCTGAGTTTTGATAAATGAGCGTGCGACTGCTTAGTCTGAGCTCGTAAAAGGTTTGTTTACAGTTATAGAGTAAAAAAAAAGCCAAGGGTTGAGTTATGACAGCTCTACAAAAATCTATTTTCCATGTTCCCTCTTGAGCGCTTCAGGGCCATACACAAATATACCCACAACGTACATGGTTCAAATAAATTCCTGATTGCGCCTTTAAGTTGAGAGAGCGTGTTGTTTGTTCAGCTGCTGAGGGCCTCAGAGAGAAACCCGGGGAGGCCGAGGAGAATTCATACCTTCCATTCATCACAGAGGAGAGGGAGGAGGGAGGAGGGAGGATGTGGAGGGGGGGAAAAGAAAGAGCGAGGAAATGAAGAGACAAGAGTGTGTGTTTTTTTTCTGCTCTGCTGAGTAAGGAGAGAGGTAAGCTCAGCTTTCTGACAGCTGGACTGTGAAACCTCTGCTCCACTGATTGACTGCTCATGCCTCATTCATGTGACCGTTTTGTACGAGTCACCTCAGATTTGCAGCAGTCTGGTTTGGAATCAGTTCAGTGCTGCAGTCTCATTGAGGATGTGTCGTTTTCACTCTTAGGACAATATTCAGCGTGATTCACAGCATACATGCAACAACAATTAGTTCTTAACCAGTCTTTACTTGTCTTGCATTTTAATAGAAAGGGCAATTGGGAAATACACTTATTCACTTTCTTACTGAGAATTAGGCTTGGTCGGTGCCTAGTTAGTCATACCTTCATACCTCTCTTATATTTCACTGGGTATACAGTGTATGGTGCTATTTAGGTAAAAACATACAAAAACAAAAATAAAGTTATTGTAGACACAATTCTGTATGTCTACTGTGCAATTAGCCTACTTAGAAAAGTCTTACAGGGTTAAAATACCCATGACTCATAAAATAAAGAAGAGATAGATAGGAAATGAGCACCCTTCCATAGATTCTTACTTGAGGACCCGATGACACTTGGCCATGGTGGATAGCGACACATTAGCGGGCTAAACGGAGATTATGTGCAGGTGATGGTGGCAGACTGCCAATTGAATAAAATCATGAACAGCTTTTGTAGCTGGAAGAAGTCTTGTCAAGATAAAGTTATATAACAATATTTTCATGATTCCATTCCACTACTTGATTAGCTAGGAGATCTATAGAGCAGAAACGACCAGACAATTATTGCTTTTCTATCAGCAAATGACTATTCTGTTGGCTAAGTTCTCTGTTTTAATAAATGAATTAGAGATGTTTATTTTCCATTAAAATAAGGCTAAACGAGCCAATGAAAATGATGACATATGGACAAAAGAAAAGCTGCTGCAGGCACAGGTTTGGAGAGGTGAGCGTGACCACCGAGCAGAGCAGGAGCCGAGAGTTATTTAGACTTAAGATATGGAGAAACAGAAACTCCTTAGTAGTATACAAAATTTAACTAAATTTTGTATGCTAGAGAAAATGCGTGAAAGATTGCACCAGATTCAACAGGACACAGAAACCCGCGAGTCAACGTCTGGACATGGAGTCATTCTAAGGTGAAGACATACGTGGACCATCTGGATACTTATGGGAAACATATAGTCTTCCAGTCATCTAGTTCTTCTTACAGCTGTTATCATCACCAAGTAGTCATGGCATGTTACGGTCTGCTGAAAGCAGAACCTGTCAGATATGTGGTGTTGCTACAGAGCTACAGAACAAACTGAGGAGGATGACTAAATCATGCTGGTGTGTGCATGTTGAAGTTCAACTGACGGGGGAAGTGGGAGCAGAGTGACAGTAAAGATACAGTCATGTCCGAGGCCAAGCCTGGCCCTTGCTTCATCCTGTTGTTCTTCACTTCAGTTGCACCAGTGCTGCAACACAACTGTCTCATCAGCACTTCTCACTTCCTCAAAACCTTCAGGACTGAAAAACACGGCTGGATGGCCGACTTCAGATCAGGAAGAACACCGCTGTGCGGTCAAGGAATAATCCCAACCACGTGAACCACGCTGCGCCCAGAACAGCTGTGAGCCCTGCTGATTCAACATAATACTAAAGCTGTGGAGGGAATTTTTGCCATTTGACCATGTTTGGAGTAAAATATTTTGACATAATCACATTTGCTATCATACCAGAGCCCGTCGGAGCCGAGCTGAGGCCGGGGCGCAGGAACTGGGACAGGAAAAATAAGGAAAGGGCGGGAAAAAAACCACACGGAGAGGTTGTTTTGAGAGCCCCAATCGTTTATTACCCTCGATTTTCAGGGGCTGAAATTTCAGCCTCGCTGTGAGGAGAAACTCGAACCGGCGGTCCAGCTGTCCACAGCCTGCCAGATTCGAGAAAACCTCCACCGCACACGCTCTCCCAGACCCGCTCTTCCCACCCTTCCCCTCCTGTCTCATCTCTCCCAGCCAGGTAATCAATGGGAACCGCACACCCAAACACAACACGGCTGTGAGAGGGATCAGGACGAGCTGTTGTGACATGTAGGCCCTACAAACAAATCTGTCACTTGGCTGGATGACCATGTTCCCACTTGTATGTTTTATGTTCCTTTGCTTGTTCTCACTCCGCAGCTTGAAAACACTGATAGGAGGTCAAATATTTTCAAGCATTAAAGAAAGCACGCAGAGGGGAAACATGGCTGAAGAAGCCCTGCGGTACTTTCAAGAGCCTCCAATGTCATTAGCCATCATGTGTGCATCCACACTGTAAACCAAACAGTTGAGCTGACTTAAATTTTCAAGGTAACACACTGCAATAGCTTTTTAAGTTTTGAAACAAACTTCAAAAAGTTTTGCTGACCTATAATCTTTAGTTGAGACAATTTACTTTACTTCCTTAGATAAACTTGAATCTCTGAGTCACAGTGAGCTCCAAACCTGATTTTACTGCCTGAAAAATAATATTAAAATATAAATATTAAATAAAAATATAAAAATTTTACTTTAACTTCAATGAATTTACTCAATATTGTTTAAATACAATGTTTTGAGTTTCTAAAATTCAAAGCTTTCAGTTTATTTAAAGAAGAAGAAGAAAACTTTTCCAACTCAAAACTTAAGAATTTGAGTTGGGCTCAAAACTCAAAAAATCTGTTGCAGTCCGTTTGTTTTTACAGCGCAAATGTGTCTCACATTTTAGCTGAATTTCAAGTAAATCTGCGAAAGAAAACACCAATGAGTGGGTGTTTCCATGCACTACTGCTATGTGATTATTAATAGATGGTTCATCGAGATTCAAACTGTTTTTTTTACTGTTATGAACAAGCTCCTCTTCCTCTGTATACGAGTGCCTAACGTTTGCGGTTTTGCACTGTTTTTTTCTGTGCTTTGTTTTTCAAGTGATCGCAGTCTACAGGCCCAGTGGCTCTCCTTTTCTTTTCTGTATCTGTCGCAGCAGGAAGAGAAGGCCACTCTGACCGCACAGTGACTCATTATCAATGCCCCTGTCACACACTGGGAATTAGTAACCTTGGGCACCGGACAATGAGGAGTTGTCTAAACTTGCTTGTCTTATCAGTCTCCTCTGGCAGTCAGTCTGTATATCTGGGGCACTTATCAACAGGTCTTCTCAGGAAAACTCTCCCACAGTCTCCTCAGCACAGAGACGAGAAAATATAAGTTACCATGGCAACGGGGTGCCTGGCTCGGCTTTGATCCGCGATCTCTAATTCACGGTACAGAGGATCAAATGTTTTTATTTATCTTACTACACTTTTCACACAGGAGACAGATTTACTTAAAACTGCACCTGGATGCACTCAGTCTTTTTAATTCACAGATGATTTTCTTTCTCTTGTAAATACAGATGGTATTTTGGTCTGACTGAGCACAGTCTGTACTGTCTGTACTTCAAACTAAACGTCACAGAGGTGCACAACAAATGTGCAGCTTGTTCATGAATGTGATTACGAGTTTAAACCGGCATTTACTGATTTTTGGCCACTTGTGGGCAGCAAAGAAAGCTGTAAACAAAAGATCAACATATTATTAGCTTAAAAAGTTGTTATGACCAACAAACAGTTGCCTAATAATGCACACAGCTGACATGGAGCTACATTAGCATGAGCAGTCTTTGTCTCTTTGTCTGCCTGCTAAGTATTAATACATATTCGTGCTGTTGCAACTCTGCTTTGGTCTCCACCACATGGGCAGAAGTTGTGTAGTATTTTTTTTTTTTACTGAAAACAGCTGCTTGATGCAGCTTAAAACTACACTGTTGAGAATGGTGAGAATAAGCCAAAACAGAATACAGCACATATTAATCAGCACAGCTTTAAAAGATACCCTGCAGCATTTTGTGAGCACGAGAGGCGTTATGAAGCAATGTTTTGATGCACGTGTTTCCAGTTTGTTAGCATCTTACTACTAGCATGCTACATGAGGAATCACATTTATGCATACAAGCATGTAGGTGACACAATACACATTACTGCTGACTAGGGATTTAAAAAAAAAAAAGCTAATCGATTCCTTTTAGAGTTGCCAGCATTTTTTTTTTTTTTACAGTTGTGCATTGCAAAACAATGACGTCTACACTGCTGGAAACTTGCAACAAACAGGAGTCATGGTACTGATGAAAAAACAACTCAGAGCATGGCTTCGTTTCAGGATGAAAGATGACAAAAGTGGCAGCTGTATTGTCTGTGAAATGATAATTTCAAGTAAAGGTGAATATATAGTGAAACATCTTTCTATGCGACATGAGCTTAAGTGCCACTGCTCCTCCAGCAAACATGAGAGTAAATCTTACACACTGGTCCTTTACGGAGTCCTCATACAAATATGTTGTTTCGAACAAAGAACACTGCTTTAAAGGGGAAATCTGTGATATATTTACTGTAATTTATCAGAAAATGACCATGATATGTCATCAGTGATTAAGTAAACATGTTAAGTTGAAATACTCTGAACAACCAGGAAACAGCTGCAGTGTCCTTTGAAATTTCCATTCCAGGCCAGAATAACTTTTTTTTAGTTTGCCCATTTCACGTTAATCAGAGTGTCTGTTTATGAGTCATAAGAAATCATTAATAATCTTTTAGAAGGAGTAGATGTTTATAACAGTTAAATTAAGCAGTATGTGAATGGAGTCTGGCAGGCAGTGAGACAAGCAGCCGCTGAACCCAAAACACCAGAGTGTGTATTTTCAGACAAGTGGCCTTTTGTTTTCAGGACTTAACTTTACATTGATCGACAACTGAAAGTTATAAACAGCTTACAGTGTAGGACTCGCCTGAGCTTCCTGGTGTCTGGGGAGGAGCAGGTGGAGGGAAACAGCTCACTTCAACCACAGATTGTATATTATTTAGGATCTCAACCTGCATAATATACCAATTACGGCTCCAACTTGCTATTTGGACCACTGTACTCATTTTTGGAAGCACAATTGCCACATGTTGCTCCTTTAACTTCAAGATTAATTCACATAATCGTAACATAAGTGAAACTATGGTATTTAATTGGGCTGTAATCTTCTCCATATTATTGTTTTCATTCCCTTAATCACATTTTTTATTTGACATTAAGAACGTGCTAACTGGCTACATATGTTATACATCACAAAATATGTCACTATGAGTGTGTTGTTCAGCTGTAGGGGGGTCTACTGTCTGGATGTTGTTGTTTTCAAATCATCGGTGGTTGTAGCGAGCGATCAACAAGTGCCAGAGTGAAGAGTGAAGGGCGGAAGAGGGTACAGGGGAGGAGGAACAGGGTTCACGGGCCAGCAGATGTTTCAGCTTTTGGGTTTTGGCTAGAAAAGGGCAATTAAGAGCTGCTCTTAATGAGGCTGGCAGCCACCCCATAAACTGTCTGGTTCGGTGAAAGAGTTGCTCATTAGACGGAGCTGCCCAGAAAAACGCCCACCAGCACCTCACCCCCAAAACTCCCCCCCAACACCACCACCACCACCTTCCATTACCTCCACCCTTACTGGAACAGGAAGTGATGGATCAGACATTTGAAAAATTGTATGGTGGCAGCGAACAAAGTTACTTTAGGTCAGGTCTGCTGGCTTTGCTGACACTGAATTGTGTGTGTGTGTGTGTGTGTGTGTTTGTTTGAATGTGTGCCAGCGTGTTTGTTGTGCGCCAGGCTGAGTGTGGTAATGATGCACATTTTCCATGAGGAAAACTCGCTGTGTACCTCCAGCATTAAAGCCCTCGACAGCCAGCTAAACATTACTGACGAGAATGGCAGCATTAAAATACCAAAACGACCAAAATAGACCCCGCTATGATCCCCAGATCTTGTTTTCCCACCCTCAATTTCTGTGCACCATAAATTTCTAATTTAACTAACAAAGAACAAGAAGAAAAGCGGGGACTCTGGCTTACAGCACAGCCGCTGGATATAGCAGCCAGACACAAACACAGACATTGATTTTTATTTTTTTTTACTCTTAAAGTGCCCTCACTTGATCCCTGGTCACCCCCCCGTGCCTCCAGATCAAGTGCAGGGACTCCAGTAGTGGAAAAAAACCAAGGACATTTACTCAAGTTCTGTACTTAAGCAGTTTAAGTTTAACTAACACTCTGATTCCTTTTTTTGGTGAAACTTTGTTCTTTAAGGACTTATTTATATGTTATTTGTGAAATGTTTTGATTAGCTTTCATTTTTTTAAGTTCTAAACTTGCTCTGTTCCAGAAAGCACCCGCAACCCAGACACATATTCACAACTTCAAACAATTTAAAAATGTTCAAAGTTGTGTCCAAGATTTCTGTCAACTCTGTCAGATTTTTACAAAAACATGATTTAATCAGACATAAAAAGGTTTAGCTATACCCCGAGCTCCCCTGTATCACTTCCTGGGTTTAAAAAAGAAGGGCGTGAATACTCCTCCAGCACTGAAAAGCTTATCATTTTTCAACAAATTCATTAAATAATGTTGTTATCAGATGTGTCTCAACCACAACATGTCAACTCTGTAGCCCTTCTAAATGAAAGCTTCCTAAGAATGATGGTTTTAAAATGTGTATTCTGATCTGCATTACGAGGTCTCTTAGCAACGTTTGAGTTGACATTTCATATAAAATACATCAGGAGTTTGGCCCATTTAATAGCCAAGAGTTTGATCTTTAAAAAATATAATTTTGAGCATCATTCTCAGTGAAGTTTCTCAGTTTTCTCAGTTCTCAGTGAATATTTCAATATTATTTTCAATGATGCTTTTTCTACAAGTAATTTTATCTGATCAAAACTTTTGTTGTCGATTAATGTTAAATGGCTGATTATTAACATTCCTCACAAAAAGTTACTTTATGGCCACTAAATGTTCCATGTAGGCTACCAACATGTCAGGGCTACTGAGGCCTGGATTTATTAAACCTACTCAAGCTGCTGATGTAATCCCCACAGAAGAGATGAAGCAGGAGTTTAAGTGGCAAGAATATGACACACCTAAAGACGTCATGTACTGCAGTGTGTGCTGCCAACAACTAGCCAAGAAGTCGAGCTCGTTTTTCATCTGAAACAACGCCTTCAGCAAACCCCACATCACAAATCACGGGAAAAGTGGACAACACGTGTCACACAGGGCTCAACAATAAGGTAAGTAAAATGCCATGTCGGGCAAGTAAGTCTGGCAACTCACTTGCCCAACCGGTCAAATGGTAAAAAAAGAGTTAAATTATTTAACTATTTTGATAATCAATTAATGGTCAAAGTATTTTTTCACGCAAAAATGGCAGAAAATGCTGTTTTCAGCCTTAGACTGACAAAATGAGACATTCAAAGACATCACCTTGGACTCTGGATGGACATTTTTCACTATTTTATAGAGGTTGCAGCCCGAGATTAAACATGACAATTAACTTTAGTGCTTATTGTTATTTGATCATCGCTAATAAATAAAAGAATTTGTACAGGGTAAAGTAAAAATTGACTTAGGTCAGTAGATTTCTGACCCACAAGCAAAGAAAAACATTAAGATTGAACCCTGGTTAAATAGGAAGGCTCTGTAAAGTCTGTATTGTTTTTACATACTGTAAGTTTACATTTCGGCCACCAAAAATGAACTCTGGCCACTGAATTTAGAGGTTTGGTGGCTGAAGGGGCTGGTGCCAAAAAATATTAGTGTCTATCCCTGATTATACGAACATTTTCAATGCAGGAGTTTCACTCGTAAAGGAGCATCTTTACAGTTTAGTACATTTATTTAAGAAACAGGATCTGGATATTTTGCACCACCACTGAGGGATTCTCCCCTCTCACGCTATCTGGCGTGGCCTGTCCCTAGACCTGTCTGGCATCAGGAGCGCTTGGCACAACGCTCCCTATTGAGTCTTGACAAAAACTAGGTCATTTGCAAAGCTCTCACTGGACACGCGCAGTGGAAAGAAAATGAACGGGGAGATGAATAGAGCCCGGCTGGAGGTGGACGAGCTTCCTGCGAGGGCCACAGAGGGATGTCGAGAGGGAGGTTAAGATAATGCAAAGTTGTGATAATGTATTGCTGTTTCTGCTATTTGCTGTAGCCGTGGAGACGATCATGTTTCTGATATCTAAATCTTCTTTTCATTGTTCTGTATTTTGCGTGTGATGTGGCTCTGCAAGTTCCCTCCTGGTGGGTTTAATAACATTTATCTCATCTTATAAATCATGCAGGAATTCCAAGTCCCATATCTCTTTCATAATGCACCCCCCTTTATCTCCATAGTCCTTGCAAGCAGGCCCTGAATGAAGTCTGAGAGCAATTAGGCTTCTGAGGACTTTATAAACAAGTCAGTCACAACACATATGACCTATTGTTCACATCACACTGAAGCCTAAAACAAGTTTGCAGCACACATGTTGTTGTCATCACCAGTAAGACAGGGCTTCTAGAAATATCTGGTGGAAACCAGCCGAGCAGGAAGTGAGAATAAAAAAGGGCACATGAGAGACAGGAAATCAGGTGACTGTGAAGGGAAAAAAAACAATAAAACTCTAGTGTTACAGTAGAAATAGTTTCTGGCTCAGAAATAGTTCATTAGTGCCAAACCAAACGGCACAAAAATGCTCACGCTCACACCTGAACGAGCCATATTTCTCTCAGTGAAAAAATACTGAAGTTCTCAGTCAACAGTCCATAGAGTTATGGAATCGATCCCTGCCCCCACATCCTCCCTTCGCCGTGAGCCCGAGGCGTATGTCTGCCAGATGTCCAAAGCAAAGAGGGGGATATGAAAGAGCTGAGGACTGCCAGAGGTGTCTTATATCGGAGGAATTATTATCCTAATGATATAACATAACACATGCCGTCAGTCCCTCCAGGAGTAACAACCCCCCCGATCTTTATAAGAGCCACGTCCCTTTCATTTAGCTGACCTTTCTGGAAAAGCAGGAGCAGGAAGATGACGATGAGGATTTTCCTTTTTCCATCCAGGACTAATCCGTCGTCAGGCTGTACCTGAAAGTACAAAAGGTTAATTTTTTATCTTATTTTTTACAATAATAGTTAGCAGATGAAACACGAAACAAACAAGATTCATATAGTCAATATGGTGGGTAAAGTTAAAAACAAACTAACAAACAAACAAACAAAAAACAGGAATGAAAAATATAAATAAAAAGTCCAAATTCTCTGATTCCAGCTTCTTAAGTTTAAATATTTTCTGGTTTCTTTACTCCTGTATGACAGTAAACTGAATATCTTTGGGTTGTTGTTTTATGAACCAAACAACTAATCGAGAAAATAACAGATAAATTAATCAACAATAAAAATAACAGTTAGTTGCAGGACAATAGCAGATGTGATGTGTTTGTATTGTAAGGTGCCAAGTCCTCAAGTTTATGATTCTAAAATGTGTTCAGCTTAAAACAGCATTAATAGATTAATAGAACAAGCTGTAAACACGACACTGACGTCACCTTTTAAGTTGGTATGTTGAACATGTTAGCAAACATTTGTCGTTTAACACATCGAATAGACACAGAGCAATGTTAGCATTCATTTAGAGTCGTGTTTCTGGCCACCTGATAAATAAAAGTCCGATACTGACTCTTCTTTTAGCTTTATTTTGATCTCCACCACCTCCTGAGGAAAATATCTGGCTCTTTAGCTGCTAAATGCTTCACCACGTTCAGCTAGCTAGTCGTTAACTGTGTCTATACGCCGTTTGGTGCTGCACAGGTACATTAGCATACATTCAGTTTATCAGTTTATCATTTTCTGACTGAAAACGGCTGCCTGCTGCAGCTGGAAATGGGCTTCATTAGATGAGACTGAATCAAAACAGTTACATCAAAGTTGTGACCTTTATAAAGGCTCAAACACACTGAAAGCATCTATAAGGCGCATATTGAAGTACACCTGTTGTTTTACATGGCAGAATACACACCAAGACTAGACTGCACAACGATTTAATCTAAGATTAAATAAATAAAAAGTTTAAACATTTCATTGTTTGCTATCTAGCGAAAAAAAAACAAAAGAAACTTTATAGTTTTTCTAACTAGCTAAGAATTTAACAAAACGTTACATTGCTTGCTAGCTAACTAAAAAGATAAAACTTTGCATTGTCTGCTGGCTAGCTAAATAGTTAAACATTTCATTGTTTGCTAGCTAGCTAAAAAACGACAAAAAGAAACTTTAGATTTTTCCTAGCTAGCTGAGAAGTTAACAGAATGTTGAATTGTTTGCTGGATAGCTAAAAAGTTAATTAAACATTTTGGTGCAACAGAATTTAAAGTTAAGCCATGATTTGATCAGGTTTGTCCGAAAGTATGTCCACATAAAATCTGCTTTTAGGGGAGTTCCAATCAGTATTTCATCCAAAATATATCCAACTGTTGTATAACAGCAATAAAAAACTAAATGTTGCATGTACTACAGTATGGTAGATAACAACTAGGGCTGTCAAGTTTTCTTAAAATCCAGATCAAACAAATCCAAAGTAGAAGATCAGGCGTTTGTCTTATAATTGACCAACAAAGAAATATGTCTGAGCCTAAGAAAAGGCTCCATAACTCTACACTACACCCCTGCTTATGCAGCTAACACAAACTGAAAACTCACTGTTATAATCAAATAAAGATGGCTGAAATCTGTCCTCAAGCTTGTGTAAGTTCTTGTAAACTATATACATGTAGGGAAACTCGATCCAGTGACTTGACTGGAGTTGTACCATGTAGCACACATGTATACAGACCCTGGTAGATGGATATCTAGCCCTCAGCCCCCAGGAGCATTTTAGTGAATAGATGAGGAGGAGGGTAGACAGTACCTGACATTTACTTAGAACCACAGGATAGACAGGCCATTGTCTTTGCTGAAATGAGAAACTCTGCCGCAGAAGGGCGAACGGGGGAGAAAGAGGGTGGTGTCAGACAACCTGATATCAATCTAATGAAATAATAGCAAGCGCTCTGATGTGGATATCTGGGATATCTAGACTTTATACCCCATTGACAGAGGCTTTCTCGACCTTGGGAAGCGTAGAGACACAAAGAGGGTGAAACAGTAAAGCGATGCAGCGAGCTCTTGTGCACACACTCACTTTCACTGCCTCAAAAGGAGATGACACATGTCAAATTAAAAAAAAAAATCCCCTGAACCTGAAACTGATGTAGATGTGACCACAGATAGAGACTTCAAAGGTCTGATTGATGTGACACTGATGTACCGTACGGGTCTAAATGTCACTGTTTCTGGGGATTGTTTGTCTGATCGTCTGCACTCTTAGAAACCCTGTTCCGCCAAATTAGCTCTGGTTCTCGAACCAGTTTCGTTCAAGATTCTTGGAACTGGTGGTATGTAGTGAAGCAGTCCGTGTTACAATCAGTTTCAAATCAAACAATCAAGGATGTCATCGACAGAGAGCGCTGCATGATGTACAACGACCTGTAGAATATGACACGCCCACTTTGGTTCCCAAGGAAAACCTACTATTTTTTTTGTGCCTTGGATTATAAAAGGTTTCTTGATAGAATTCCTCAGGTGGGTTCTAGATAAAACCCTTGGAACATAAAAGGGGTCTTGACAGAACCCCCAAAAGGGTTTTAGATAAAAACCTTGGACTATAAAAAGTTTCTTGGAAGAAGCCCCGGGTGGATCCTCAATAAAACCCTCGGAAAATAAAAGGGTTCTTGATAGAATCCTTCGCTGCAAAACCCTTGGATTATAAAAAGGTCCTCAATAGAACCCTCTTAAAAAGTGAAAAGGTGATTGAACCCTAAGGTAGGCCTTTTCCGTCAACATGGAACTGGTTTTGTTCTGGTTCGGGCATCTAATTTTGAGCCCTTCTGAGCATTTCTATCAGAAATAAACTGGTTCACAACCTGAAAAGTTGGTTCCCAACTAGAACCAAAGAATAGCCAGGCTGGGAACCAAAGTGGGCGTGTCATATTCTACAGGCTGCTGTGCATCATGCAGTGCCCTCTACTAACGACATCCTTAATTACAATGGTTCCCTAAAAACCAGTGGAAATAATGGCTGGTTTACTAGATAACACCAGGGTTCCAAGGATCTTAAATGGAACCAGTTTAAGAACCAGAGCTTTTTTGGTGGAAAAGGGCCTCTAGAGGTTTTACAGAGAACCCTGTCGATAATGTAATGGTTCCACCCAGAGCTCTCTCTGTGAGGTCTATCCAGAGCCTTTCCACCTTCTAAAGGTTCTTGTAAGATCCCACCCAGAGGGTTCTATTGAGAACCCCCGTATATTCCAAGGGTTTCATCTAAAGGGGTGCACCTCACGATTATTTTTTAAACAATTAGTCCATTGATTTTTTTCTCGATTCATCTATTGATTAAGTTATTATTTGTCTAAAACAAATATTAAAAACTTGACCAATTAATATTTCAATATTTTCTTTAATCATATTTCTGAAAAATAGACACATAATGCACATTAGAATAATGATAATAGTGGCATATTTTAAAGTTAGTCTAGTTTCCACCCTATTTAATAGGCTCCATGTTAATTAATTTAGTAACTTATCACTGTGTCAACCCTTCACTGAACAGTAGTTTGACTTACAACAGACCTGAAGTTATTTCATCATTGGAGTCACATGCAGATAAGATGATCACTGGCAGTGTATCTTTGCATCAGTGTGAAGCAAAGAAAATACAGAATGTCTGTAATGTTAATTTTAGTCATTTCTGACTCATACGTGGCCGATAAAGTGAACAGAAACTACAAAATTGCCAAATAACAGTATGGTGTAAAGTTAACAGCAGCGGTGCAGACTTTTAACACGGGGGTGATGAAGAAACTTCTAGAAAATCAATTTAAAGTGACTTTTACTGAGAGAAACACCCCATGTGTTGATCATCCTGATATATGATGTGTAGGTGCTGACAGAAAGTAAACAGGATGATGCTGCTGTTTGCTGCTGCTGCAGCAGAAAGCAGCTACGACAGATCGCTCGGTGCTTCACTTCCATCACTCATGAGCAGCAGCTGCACTGCCATACTTTTACGTCTCTTTCTAAGATCCTCCAACACTTTAGTTGATCGTGGCAAGGTTCTCTGCAGCTTGTTCTCCAGGTGAATCGATGCTCTGACAGCAGGTCATAGCGACGAATCGACACAATATGCAAATCGACGCATTTTCATAATCAAAGAAGTTGATTACATCGATGAATGGCCCCAGCCCTATCAGGAACCCACCAAGAGGGCTCTGCCAAGAACCCCTACATAATCCAGGAGTTTATGTATAACCCACCCAAATGGTTCTACCGAGAAACCTTTTTATTCTGTTACAATGAACCCGTGACAAACCCTTGACGAGTTCTTCAAAGCTTTTAACAACCAAAAGGGTCATACCATCCGTGAAGCCCCCCCATGAGTGGTTCTACAGAGAACCCTTTATGGTATCACGGCTCCACCCAGAACCCACTCTGGGGGTTCTATCAAGAACCTTTCCACATTCTAGGGCTGCTAACAAGAACCCACCCGAGGGGTTACCAAGAACCCTTTTATATTATGGTACAAAGAACCCTTGACGGAACCTTGATGAAAGAGTTCAAAGATTTCAATGATCCTTTAAGACCTCCTCCTTCCAAAAAAGGGTTCTTAATTGAACTCTTGGTCTTACAAAGAACCCTTGAGGAACCCTTTCTTCGGAAGGCTCTTGGTGCAAAAATTACACCATAGGAGCGGTCTCTTTAGAACCTCCCATTGGCGGTTCTGGGTGGAACCTTTGACAGATTGTTCTTTATGTTGGATTTGAAGTAGAACTCTCTGACATGGTTAACATACGTCTATATTTGGTATAAAAATGTAAATAAAATGAAAAAAAAAAAGTTATATAAAAAACCAAAAAGGGTTCTCCTTTGGGGACAAGCTGAAGAACCGTTTATGGTTCTAGTTACCACCTTTATTTCTAAGAGTGTGGTAATAACTAATAGAGAGACAAACAGCACATATGGCAGGCTGAGGCAAACATATAAGGTAAAACCCAAGCCAACAGCACAAGCTGTCTCCTGATCCGTCCCCGCAGTGTCAACAGCCTGGATTACTTTTCCCGCGTCCGCGCAGTCAGCCAGACCAACGGGCTTCCACAAAAACAGCACAAACCACTCAGCATCCATCAGAGCAAAAGAGGAAGGGAAAGAAGAAGTCGAGAGCTGGTGAAAGGAAGTGAGACTGAGGCCAAAGAAACATCTGCTCCAGATCCTTTTTAGTTGAGTCCGTCCCCTTCTCACAGACCGTTTTGTTTGTCCATGGGTCAGGAACACAAGCCAAGCGCACACACATAAAGAGACGCTCGGAGATGTGTGTACACGCAGGGAGAAGTTAATAAGTCAATAGGACACAGCTCCATATCTTATTGGGCCTTGTCTTAGCAGCCCGTCCAGGAAAATAATAAACGGGACTGACACAAATCAATGTTATCTTTTCACTCATGAGGGGAGAAGGAGCGAGCCAAAGAGCCAAAAAGAACAAAGGAACAAAAAAGGAGGAGAAAAAAGGAGGGAAGAGGAGAATGAAAAGCCCCCTTCTGACTTGCAGTGACCCACATACATTTGCCCAGCTTTTCTGGGGCTCGATCTCTCTTGGCAACCGGCAGCCTCTGTGAAAGAATCCCAGCGTTCAGCCAAAGGCAAAGCCCATGTGAGGGGAGAGGAGAGAGGAGGGAGGGAAGGATGGCAGAGAGTGAGAGAGAGGGAGAGGGAGGTGTGGACGGGTGGACACCAGACCCCTCCTCCTCCTCCTCCTCCTCCTCCCAAAGGCCCGTTGCTCCTGGCGACCAGTGCTCAATGGATTCCTCCAGATCCAAGAGGCCGAACACACACGCAGCATGCAGCAGTGGGGGAAGTATCAAGAGTCTTTAGATACGTAAATGTACTCACACAACAATGTAAAAAATACTCTGTTACGAGTAACTTTGTTCAAAATGTTACTTGAGTGAAAGTACAATAATATCAGCAGTACACTCCAAGATACAAAGGTTCCATTAAGAACCCTTTTCATCCAAAGAACCCTTTTGTTTTGTATTTCTTTCTTTTGTATCGTAACATAAAGGGTTCTCAACAGAACCCCCTAGGTAGGTTCTAGATAATATTCTTGGGACATGAAAGGCTTCTCAGTCGAACCCCCTGGGTAGGTTCTTCATAGCACCCTTAAAAGGTGGACAGGCTCTGATAGAACCCACAGAGAGGGTTTTGGGAAAAACCAGTACACCATAGAAGGGTTCCCTGTAAAACTTCTTAGGGGTTCTGGCTGAAACCTTTCACAAATGGTTCTAGCAATAACGCTTTATGTGGGGTTCTAGGTAGAACTCTCTAAAAGGGTTTCAAGAGCAATGTTTCTAAAAGGTTCAACTAGGAACCAAAAAGGGCTCTTCAAGTCATTGTCTTTATTTCTGTGGGTGTATCAAAACATCAATAGTTCCATAACCAGGGGTTGCGCCTTTTTTTTAATGTGTCACAGGGTAAATCTGGGGGTTGTTGAGATGACTCATAGGTTAGGAAACCCTCTGCCCTCAATATGCATGTACAGCACCTACATGTGTACAACTGTCGATTATCTTTGAGGTTTTCACTGGAACCAATTGTGAAACTGAAAACAGAATTGCACAACAGGTTAAATGAGTGATTTTACTAAAGCAAACAAACAGATTCCATAAACAACAGTTAGACTAAAGGTACTGTTAAAAAAGAATGCGTAAAATAACAAGGAAACTGATGTTACGAAAGACAGACAAACCATCAAATCTGTTATGTTATGCTTACTGTCAGGAAGAAACAAAGTTCCCATGAGAATATTAACAGCAACAGTAATTAACAGTAATTAATACATTAAGTCCACAAGAATAAACAATCATTACCTCAACATTAGCATTAGCTCCAGATAGCTAGCAGCAAGCTGATCATAGAAAGTCCACTAAATCACAAATCAGCAAACAAAAAAGTCAAGATGGAAGAAATGAAAAGATAACAAGTAACAATAGTTGCCTTCATATGGAACTCCTAGTGATTAAGAATATGCATATTGTTTTGTTTAACCCAAACCATAATCTTTCCTGAACTCTACCACACGCACAACAACACTAACAAATGTCATGAGAGTTCGCAGATCAGGGGTTCCCTTCTAGACTTGGCCCGATGTCACTTAAGCTGCTATAAAACTCTGTCAGTAGTGGTCGCTATTAGCAACAGAATGCTAAACCTAAACAAACTGCTGCTGGCAGAACAAGAAAGAATAAATAAAGTAGACTCTATCTATACATTTGTGGCAGTTTTAGTGTTAAACTTGAGCTTGTTGTGTCCACTGGGTCAAAATAAACACATTCTAGCAAGGAACTGGCAACTTTTGTTGATTTTGGATGCCCCTGTGAACAAACGCGGAAGTGTTCCCACCGCAACGCCACCACAAAATATGGCGTCAAAAATAAAATCGTCCGACTAAAAATCTTTATTTTAACATGGCCAACTGCTCACTGTAACTTTGCCTGGGAAAATCTGAACACAGGCTTGTTTCATCTCGACTTCAAGGAGAAAGTGACCCAGTGGCAGGCATTAAAAATAACTATATTAGAATTAGCCGATCTTCTTGCAGATGGTCTCATTAGTAATGTAGGTCATATAAATGCATCAGTATTAAACAGAGACTGATTTTCATAAGCGTTTTAAAACTCCTTGTGGTAGCTTCAAGCTGCTACAGAGCTCTGCCACTGGTGGTTGCTATTAGCAACAGAATGTTCAACTGAAACCAACTGCTGGTGGCAGTGAACAGTGTCAACTGTCACAATTTATTCTCTTTGTTAATAATATGTGTATCCTATAAATGTTGTTTTGTACAACTAACAATAATAACTTAGTTTTAGTGTTAAACTTAAGCTTGTTGTTTCGGCCACTATAAGGAACTGTCATATTTTGTTGACTTTGTGGGCCCCTGTGGACAAAAGCGGTAGTGTTTCCACTGCAATAACCACAAAATATAGCGTCAAAAATAAAACTATCTAAATAAAAAAAAAAATCTCCTTCTTCATTTTAACTGGCTGACATACTACTTGCCAGGGAAAATGTAAACACAGGCTTATTTCAAGGAATTTGACCCAGTGACAGGGATTAAGAGCAACTAAACAGAAACAGCCAATTGTCTCGCTAATGGTCTCGCTCTTTTATGAAGGTCATATTAAGGCATCAGTATTAAATCAAGACTTTTTTGTAACCAACTAAAAACTCCCCATAGTAGCTTTAAATATGAATAAAAGTAAATAACCGGACATTAATATAAAAATACAACTAAAACTGGATCAAAACAACCCATTGATGCTGGGCTCAGTTAACTCAGTATTGTGTTTACCACATGTGACATGACAATAAAAAAAAGTAGAAATCAAAAAAGTTGCATAAAGTGGAAACACATAATAAATTAAGTAGATGTACAAAACTGTACTTAAGTTCAGTACTTGAATTAATGTATAGTTACTTTCCACCACTTACAGCAAGCTATTGGGCATTGATATCTCCCAGTCATTATATTATAAAGAGCTGTTTAAACATTTCTACATTTCACCTTTGTTTGATCCGACAGTAGGAGAAAAAAGAGACGAAACTGGATTATTTTGGCATACTGGTACACGTCTTGGTACAGAGCAGCAGCTGCAAACGGCGGACAAACTGAAAGAGACCAGTAGAAGGCTTTAATAGGGTATTTGATTGGGTCGTCCAGACTTGTAGCCTAATGATGGATGAATGCGGAGCCTTCTAAGCGACAGTGACATAATCAGAGAGCTGTAGGTCAGCTAGTGACAGCTGAGTGGCCGGAGAAAGAGCCCTTTCAGCCCCAACGCTCACGGACGCCCATCCAAGTTCATTAGCAGTCAGACCAGCTACAGGCCCTGCTGCAGGCTTCTCCTCACCACACATGACACACACATACACACACAAACACACACACACACATGTATCAGCATGCACAGACACACTGAACATCACATAACAAGCAGCTTTTTCTTCTTAACGTGAATCAGTTTTTGTTCTTAATGGTCCAAGGCTGTGATTTTTCTCCCCTCCGCTCGCCTTTTTAATGGTTCTGGCAGAGCGTTTTATCTATAAACAATAAAAGGTTGGGGCTCAAACATTTTTCTCTGGTTTGGCCCCTTCACTGCTAATCATCTATACACTCTCCCCTCTTTTCCTGCCATTAAGCTACGATGGAGCCAAACCCGCAGCCCAGCCAAAGAACCTGATAGTCGTGGAACCCATGC
>JAJHUR010101219.1:0-12867 GCA_027495735.1 Lutjanus campechanus | reverse complement strand
TTTTTTTTTTAACAGATGATTTTATGTTTTTGTTGAAAAATAATAAATTACATTTCCACTGCTTTAATAATGTAACAGGAATCAGGAGGAAACAGCTAGAAAAGGTTCTGTACATTTATACATAATTCATCAGAACTTCACAAACAATATAGAAATATTTGCAGATAAGATTAAATTTGTCTCTTTTTGTGCCTTTTTTTTAATCTCAGATTTTTATCATTCATCATTATTTGACCCACAGAGTGTAACACAACTTTGTCATGTTTTCTTTCACTCAAAGATTAAAAGTGCAGGATTTATCTAAAGTGTGGCTCCGCAGCATAAAACACTGTCACATGAACAAAATCAATATTTCAGACATGTGACGGGGTTCTTGGTGTTTTGTCAGCTTAAGGAGAAAACTGATAAATAAAACTAAAACCATAGAACTTCTTCTAATCAGAACAGCATTGAGACACAACAACTGAACATTAACCTGAATGTCAATAAGGAAAAAAGGATGTCGAGTTTGTTCAGTGATGTCCAGAAATAAATTCAAAGCCTCTGGCTGCAGACCACCTGAAGCTGCTGAAATTTTGTGAGAAAATGTCTAAATGTACACGTTTACAAGTTTATATCATCTGTGTCTACTATCATAAACAAACCAAAGGGACCAAAGATTGTAGTAAAAAAAAAGAAAAATAAAAAATAAAGATTTTAATACATATTATCTTAAGGCTTAATATTTTTTTCACATTTTATCAGCCTTTTTTGTGCTTTCAGATATAGAAGAAATGTGTGTTTCGAGACAGGCAGTGAACCCTGAAAAGTCTGCCTTTTTGCTCACAAATTTGGATTTATGAATATAAAACTTAGCCAAAATGACAAGCAAATTAATCAAATAGAGGCGTGAACAGAGATTCCATTCATTCTGTGAATATATATTTTCTAAAGTAATATGATCAGGAATAAATCATGACTCCACAGTTGTTTGGCATTAGGATGTCTGATAGATTTTTTCTTTTAAAGTAACAAAATAACACATTAAAGATTCAGTATAAACGGGACCAATGACAAAAGAGACAGGGATATATCACACTGTAAAAAAAATATTATAACACATACAAAAAGAAAAGAAAAGAAAAAAACAATAAGAAATGGGATAAATTGTCATTTATGAATGAAAATATCATCATGATATTTATAATGAAAAAGTATTTATCTTATTTATCTTTTTTTATGTTTAACGAAAATATCAAACACCATACTTCCCCTATAATAACTAAATAAAAATGAAAATTAAAAGAACGATATGGTAAAATATCTGATATTTTCCGCTCTCGTGACCCTCGCCTCATGGCGCTCGTGTCTAGAAGGTAACGTCTGATTTGCGAAACTCTCGCGAGATTGTATGCATCGTTTTTTTTTATTATGCACCGTGTACAAGCTAGTTTTGTTTTATGAAGTGACAGTACTGTGGTAGAGTCTGTCTGAATGACTGGGGACAGAAAGTACGTGGTTTGGTTTAGAGAAAGATCACGGTTTGGATGATAATTATCATTCCCGCGAGATCTTTCGCGGGTCTGGGGTTCCCTTCGAGACACTACCGTGAAAATTAGTCCCGGGATGCGGAAGTGAAACAGTGTACTGACTTAAACCAGCATTTCCGGGCACAAGAATCCTGTATGTTTTAAACAGTCCGTTAAAAAATTACTATTCTGCTCCCACTTTGAGAACATAAATTGGAGAAATGTCTCTAATCTCCGTGCAGTCAGACTTCCGTGTTGTTGTCAAGGTAACGTCACTGTCGTAAACCTGTAGGCTTGGTCGTCTCGGGTAACAGAAGAAGAAGAGGAGGTCTGCTCCTGCTCGTGATCGGTGAAAACATAACAGGTGAGTACTGAAGCAGTGTAGTTAGTACTATTTATCATGTTGAGCGTTATTGTCCGAGCTAACTGGACTCTTATGATATCTGGGAAGTAAAATACTGCAGAATTTTTTTTGCTAACTGACCTACAGACGTGACAAATTAAAGGAAAATCCCGAATAAATGAGCGGAGACACAAAACGACTGATGGTTTTAGAGTCAGATGCCTTCATACAGAGCAGCAGGGATCACTGAGTGGTTTAGTGAGTATTAAAATTATGTTAATTATAAACTAAAGCCACGTCCTTCACAGGGATCAGATATCAACTAAACTGACCATCTATGGGGAGATTTAGGATTGAAAACGAGTAAATATCTTTAAGAACTGTATTTATTCCTCCTGTAGCGATTCAGAGACATAAAAATAAGAATTGAGGCTGATCAGGAGGTTTAAAGTGGAATAACACCTCACTAACATGGTTGTTATTACTTATCAGTGGTCACCAGTGGTGGGAAAGAGTACTGAATATCTGTACTCAAGTACAAATACTTAGATTACAAAATATTAATTAACTACAAGCAAAAGTATTGGTGTTAGGAAACTACTCAAGTAAAAATATAAAGTATTTTTGTCAAAAACTACTCGGTATTAGTTAGAGTTTTCCTCTCATCAGTAAAACAATAGACATATTTTAAATGCTTTATAAAAGTTGTACTGCAGGTATAAATCTTAAATTTGTGTTTTATTTATCTGGGGACCCAAATTAAATCTCCTGTGACCCACCTGTGGGCCCCGATCCAGTCTTTGGGAATTGCTGCATTAGTGCATATCTCGTACGACAGACGTGACAAGACGAAATCATGTAACAAGATTAAAACAAGAAGAAAACAACAGAACAATACATAACAAGATGAAAACAAGACTCAGCTGCAGAGAAAAGGTGCGGTTCAGTTACAGCTGGTAGAAATGTAGAAATGTCGTTATAAAAGGCTAATTTTTACTTTTAAAGTTTGAGTACATTTCAGACCCTGTACATTTTCACCTGAAATCAGTATTTCTACTTTCTTTCAGAGTAGAAAAAAGGCAGGTATGAAACTCAAATGTTTAACCACTGTTAAATTAGTCAAAGAAAAAATCTGCTAAATCTGCCCGTGTGGCTGCAACAAATGATTATTTTCATTGTTGATTATTTTTGCGATTAATCCATTAAATAATTCTGTCACGATCAGAAAATGTTCACATTGAAGAAGCTGAAATCAGAGAATTTCGACTTTTTTGCAGAGCTGCATCAATTAATCGATTTTTAATGGATTATTAAATGAATCACCAACTGTTTTGATAATTGATTTATCGTTTTGAGTGATTTTTTTTTTGTAATTAAAAATGTCCGAATTCTCTGATTTCAGCTTTTCAAATGTGGATATTTTCTGGTTTATTGTTTATGACAATAAACTGAATATCTTTGTGTTTTGGACAAAACGAGACATCAGCTTTTCTGACATTTTACAAACCAAACAACTAATCGATTAATCAAGAAGATTCATTGATGATTAAAATAATAGTTAGTTGCAGCACTGCTTTTTTCTCTTAAAAAACACTCAAAAGAATTAATCAGTTCTCAAAATAGTTGGAGATGGATTTAATATTTGATTAATAACTGATTAATCGATTCATTGATGCAGCTCTAATAGGATGCCAAGTCTAACATGAAACTTTGTTGTGTTTTTGTCACCATGTTGTTTATAGCACAATAACGTCTGATTTAAACATTTTAAGTCTTTATATGTGTATAAATATGTAATTTACCACATCTGTAAGGTGCTGGAAAACCTTGAAAATGTTCCTTGGAAAAGGTGCAGCAACCCAGTGAACCAAAACAGTAAAGTTGTTAAATAAGGAGCTGAAACTCACTTTAAAGCTCCATAAAGCAGAGTGGAGCTGTCTCTTGCAAGTACCCCTTTAAAGGGATAGTTCACCCAAAAATTCAAAAGATTCAGTCATTATCTGTTCACCCTCATGCTGATTGAAGGTTGGGTTTATTTTGTTCGTCCACAAAACACTGCTGGAGTTTCTGTTTTCCTGTGTTTCGTGGACTGAAAAACTAAAGTTGACCCTCAGTCGGCATGCTGGTGAAGGGATGATGACTGAATTTAAATTTTTGGGTAAACTATCCCTTTAACTACACGCTTATAAAGTTTAATTTCCAGTAAACATCGTAGCATTCACTTGGGGTTTGTGTGTCCAGTACCCTATCAGTAAGATATGGAAAGGCTGTTTTTGTCTATAAGTGTGAGATTAGTGCGTTAATGTGTGTTTAAACTGTATTAATCTGAAAATATCATGAACACGCTGCGAGTGCAGCAGCAAATACACATCAACGAATATATTCAACGATTAATTTTGCATTCCAGGTTGTCCGGCATCATGAGTCAGCGGACGGAGCGACGGGGGATACATGTGGACCAGTCAGACCTGCTGTGCAAAAAGGGATGCGGTTACTATGGCAACGCAGCATGGCAGGGCCTGTGCTCCAAGTGCTGGAGGGAGGAGTACCAGCGGGTCCGGCAGAAACAGATCCAGGACGACTGGGCCTTGGCAGAAAAGTAAGACCTTCTGCTGAAAAGAAATCCACACGCCTTGCGCTATGTTGCAGCGGAGAGTCTATTATTTGGATGCTAAGTTTTCCTCCGTAAAATAAGTGGAGCTCGTTCTGTTACTCTTGATCATTATAATTTGCCACTGATTACTGGTATTTGCTCTGTCAAATGTCCCCTGGCGACAGGCTGCAGCGAGAGGAGGAGGCAGCGTATGCCAGCAGTCACGGAGCTCAGACACAGTCCCACTCGCAGTCCACAGCGCCACAGCCGCACCCGGCGCACGCCTCCCTGGCACCCTTCTCCAAGTTTGAGGAGAAGAAGACCAATGAGAAGACGCGGAAAGTGACCACGGTTAAGAAGTTCTTCAGCCCGTCATCGCGCACTGCTCCCAAGAAAGGTGCGGCTTTTCATCCTGGGTTTTTCCTTTTTAATATATTTATTTTTTATTTATTTGACAGGGATGATACATGTAGGCATTGTTACATTTAAGTAAAGAAATGCAACTGATGTAAATGTACACAGGACTTCTACTTTTATTTCTTGGGAAAAATGAACTTCTGTAATGTCTCCACTGAGATGACCACTTTTTTTTACACAAGCTTCATTGAATCTGTTTTAACTTTCTGTATTATCACTTGGTTTGGAAACATTAATCTGTTCTGTAAGACTCAAGCTCGATCTGACTCCTCAGCAGGGAGGAGTCAGATCGAGCTTGTGGTCATTTATGACAGGCAGGTACTTAGAGGGGCTAATGCCATGCAGGTCTGTCAGGACCACGCAGTCCAGAGTCTGAGCTGCTGCTCTCAGGTCACCTGTCAGGGCAACTGTTCGGAGGACTAACAGCTAATTTCCACCAGGTGTGGCTGCGCAGCCATTCTGCACAATGCTTACGACTCCATCAGCAGCACCCCGGTGCCTCCCAGAAGCGGCTCTCCGCTCTGCTTCAAATACACGTCGAGTCTATTTTTCACAGATGCTGCGTCAGTTAGCACAGAGCAGATCGAACAAGCAGGAAGTCAGACACAGAAACGGCAGGGAGAATCCAGTAAATTTTCAAAATAAAAGACCCCCGTGCAGACTCACGATCATAAAGACAGACAGAAAACCACGTAGCCTGCTTATCCATGGTAGAAGCACAAAGAGCAAGGGAAGAGGACCTAATCAACAAAATCTGAGCAGGTAAACAATCAGACGAGGAAAACGCTGCCCTGCTGAAATGCTTCTGAAACGGGGCTTGCAGCCGTGCGGAGGACGGACGTGGCGCAGACATGCCGTGCTTGGTGGAGTCAACCGGGAAAAGACTTCATGCCTCTTTCATTCATTCAGTGCTACAGAGATGCTCAATAGCAACTAGCACCTGACTGCAGTCTTTGCACTGCGTTGGCACATTTTGCACATCAGCACTTTGGCATTCTTGCATATTTGTACTCGATATGAAATTTTCATTCCCTTGAGCTGGTATGTGGTTTTTAATTCTGTGTTTTCTGTTTATTGTTGTTGTTGCACAACAATAAGTATAACCTAACCACTAACCAGCAATTAAGACAATGACAGAGAACCACAAACCACTGTATATTTTCTTTGAAACAAGAACTGAAAATAATGCAGCCGCACCGAAAACATTACTTAAAACAACTGACAACAAGCACATTTAACACTGAGACAACGACTGACATCGACAATTAAGAACAAAGACAAAAAACTACAGCTGAGAGCAACAAAAAGAAAAGAGAGCTTGAATACTTCTTCAGCACAATTTACAGGATGATGCCTTGTTATTAATTTGTTGTACTGTTCTGGTCAGAAATATTCAGATGATCACTTTTCCTTCAGACTTAGTTGAAAAGACTGATGTCCGTCTCGTGCATATGCATTACAGGGATAGTTTGGATTATTTGAAGCAGGGTTGTATGAGTCGGTGTATTACCTGCTGCTGTGGACGGGGTCTGCAACACTTATAAAGGCTCCACCGAGAAAAAAATCTATATCAGTTTAAGTGTACATTATATCTAGAATATTTTCACCACTTTATTTTGCCATCAGACAGACTTTTACGCTGTTGTATAACACAAATATCGCTCTCTCCAAACCAACCAAACTCCATAGGCGAAATCAGTCATTTTAACTCACAGAAGACAGGAGTTGTTGGTCTACAGCTGCCTCGATCAGTACGTTTGTTTGTATTATTGTGTGACCTCAGTGATTCCAAACTAACTCTTGAAAACACCAAAGTCACGCAACAACACAAACAAACTAACTGATGGAGGCAGCGGTAGAACAGCAACTCCTGCGGTCTGCGAGGTAAAATAACTGTTTTTGCCAAAGGAGTCTGGTTGAGCTCACACGAGAGAGAAATTTGGCTTATGCACTGGAGGTTTCCCGTTAAAGAAGGCTGTGAAGCAGTGAAAATATTCTAAATATAAACTGATAGGTCTATTTTTGTGGACCTTTTTTTTAAGTGTATGAAGCTGGAGCTTAACCTAGCTTAGCATAAAGACTGGACGCAGGGGTAAACAGCTAGCCTGACTGTCTCCAAATTAAAGAATACACCTACCAACACCTCAAAAAGCTCACCATGTAAGATCTTGTTGGCTCCACACAGACACAGATTGTGGAGGAGGAAGGGAAGGCAGCCAAAAAGCATGACTTTTTCTAAACATGGTTCTTCCTCACCAGAAACCCAAGAGGGCAAGACCCCCAGTCCGTCCATTAGTCGCCACGCCAGCTTCGACACGGACCAAGTGTCCAAGGACTTTGTGGACTTCTTGAAAAACCTCCAGAAACCCGGCCGGGAGATCCACAAGCAGTGCAGAGCCTTCATCGTGAACATGTCGAGCAAGAAGGTCTGTTGTCTAGTGTCCATAGTCTTTACAGTCAAAGGTTAACTGTGCAGTGTTTTCATAACCTGATCGATAACTTCTCGTCTCGTCAGGATCTGAGCGCAGACGAGCTGTCGGAGTGTGTTCAGGATTTCTACCAGAACATGGCCGACCGCTTGATGAGTCACTTTAAAGGTCGGCTGCTTGATCTCGTCTTTAATCAGTAACATTCACCAATCACTTCCATTAATAAGTTCCTAAATAAATCTGAGTTTTTAGCAGCCTCACATGGCAGCGCACGCAGGATTCTCCACCTATCTGTGGCTCATTATTAGCTTTAACTGATGCGGTTTCTGATTTATCTTTGGTCACCAGGCTCTTCAGAGTCTGTGGAGCAGGTGATGGACCAAGTGGAGAAGTACATCATGACTCGTCTGTATAAGAGCGTGTTCTGCCCAGAAACCACTGATGATGAGAAGAAGGACTTGGCCACACAGACGAGGATAAGGTGGGCCTCCTTACATCCAAAACACACAGTGATGTTTTCATAATAATAATAATAGAATTACATTTTGTTTTGAGGGCAGTTTGGTGAATTTTAGGCTGGTTTTACCCGCTGATACTTTAGTGGATTGAAACTGACTGAGCTGCATGTTGTAAACTGACCTACAAAGGAAAAAGTCAGTAACTTCTCAGGGTGCAGAACTGAGAAAAATGACCTTAAAGTTTTCTTGTTGAGCTAAAATAGTTGCAGGCAGATAATTGGATATGTGTCAGTTTTATAGCTTTATATCAGGTTATTGTCTCTACATATGAATCCTGACCTCTGATTTGACCTTTGACCTCATTTGGACGCTCCTGTATTCTGTCTTTGCAGCAGAGCTTGCTGAAAAATATCAGGTCATACCAAAGCAAAAGGCAGCAACTTCCGTTTTATCTGATCACTTCAGCTTAAAAAAAACAGCATAATGACAAATATGATCAAATCTTCCTGCTGTTGTTTACATTATTGTTATTCTCATTATTTATTATTATATTACGGTACGCTTGTGATGTTCCAAGTAACTTTTAAAATCAAATTATTTCAATGGTTTTTGGATGTTTCTGAGCATTTGAAGCGACTAATATTTATATTCTAATAAAATGCTGCAACACAAAATATTAAATACCATCAAACCTTAAAATATGACACTGATTGATTAGTCTGAGAGTTATGACTCTGTGGTCTTATTTTAATGCTTTCCTACATTGTTATCATATATAGTAGTATAATGCACGTATTTCTTCATTTTCTTGCAGATGTTTTACATGTTAGATACATTTAATGAAGTTGCAGTGGTTTGCTGTGGCTTCTCTGCAGCTTTTTTGCAGTTACGCCTATTTTCTCCAAAATAAATTGGAGAGAGAAGAGAAAATATTTGTCCACATGACAAAGGATGTGAAACCCTCTGCAACACAGCTGACAACAATCTAGCGTCACGCAACAGCCGATCAATACACTGACAAAGTGTCACATGATGACATCAAACATTCCACATTCCAAACATTTCAACCGATTTCAACGGTTTCTCACCAACACGAACCAATGAGGAGGTTTTCAGAAGGAAGTTTTCCTCATTAACTTGGTTTGTAACACTGTCAACAAACTTTGAGCCGCGAGGCAAAGTTTGTTTACATCACAGTTAACCGATGACTAAGAGGAAAATAATAAAAGATACTGAGACATAAATGTGGTTTCAATAACACTTCCTGCTAGTGTGAAAATGTTTATATTTAAAAAAAAAAACAATCTAGCGAACTAATTTTCGTGAAATTAACTGTTAAACTGCTTCATGTAACTGTCAAGTTTCATGCAATTTGCAGCCTGCAACTAGTTGCATGAAAGTTTCACCATGTAAAACCAGCCTCAGTGTTGCATGTAGCGGATCAGTGGGTTTCTTTTTTTGTTGTACAGTCCCTGAGGAAGTGTCACCACACAGCTGGTCTCTTTAATCTTCAACAGAGTGAAAACTTCTGTCTGAACTGACTTTGTGCCCTTGATCACACAGTAGCCATTTTTAACAGTGTTCTCCATGTTCTTCTTACATGTGAACGTACAGTCAGTGAATGTAACAAATGTGAATGTGTGCGATTACATCATGTAAAAAAACAAAAGCTTTAAGCGTTTAGACTGATGTGATTCTGTGTGTTGCAGGGCTTTACACTGGGTGACCATCCAGATGCTGTGTGTGTCTATGGATGAAGAAATCCCAGAAGTCTCTGAGAACGTGGTCAAAGCAATAACAGGTCAGAAGGAATGTTTTTCTGCCGCATACATACATCACATGTTCTGAATTCTCCTTTGAGGAAAAAAGTCTGAAAACAAATTTTTATTTTATATTTTTTGGTTTGATGATGATGCACCTAACTTTGCATTAAATTACCTGCAGGCTGCTGTTCTTGTTCTTGTCTGTGTAGACTGAGAACTTGTCTCCAAACAGCCAATGAAAGTGGTTCATTTTAAAGGTTATTCTCTCAGCTCTCACAGGCAGAGCAGCCTTGGTGCTGTCCAGCGAACCAGCCCGTGTTGTCACTAGTTTGGGGTGGAACTGATGTAATCTAGGATGCATCATTCTTGTAGAACTGCCTGCAGAATATGACACGCCAACTTCAGTCCAGAAAACCTGCTATGACTTGAACCAAACCAATTTATCTTTGGTTGAAATGCTCCATACGGTTCAAAATTAGGTGCGTAAACCAGAAACAAACAGGTCACGTGTTGGTGGAAACGCAGATGTCAGACAGCAGACTGCTACACAACACGACAGCCGCAGACTTTAAACTACAACTCAAACTATCTGTCCTGCTAAAGTCTCCTTCTTATCTGACTCGTGCTGCACTTTAACCTGCTGCATGAGGCACCAGACAAACTGCAGCTGATAACTAATGAGCCGCTCAGCTGCTCAACAGTACACAGCATGTAAACATATTGCTGATATTGCAATTGTGATATTAAGGAACTGTAGTAGAGTACAGTCAAGTTGAGCTGTTTTGTGTGTTTTACACCATCATGATACCTTCAAAATACCAAATACTCCCAATAAAACGTCAGGACGGTATGAAGGTGTGAAAAAATGGATACTGCTGAAGCCTGCCTGCGTCAAACTCTGACTTTCTTAGCTTGTAAAATGACCTTTTGAATTGACAAACATCAAATGTGTCATCATGACACAACTCAAACGGGACCAAAACACTAAAACACTAAACAGCTGGCACAGCTAAAAATATCACCACTATATAAGGCTGAACGGTTCTGAAAAAATATTGAATTTCGATTATTTTGACTGATGTTGCAATATGATTTGCGAGGTAATGATCATTTTTTCATCATTATTCTGATTTTATTTATTTTATTTTCATTTAACAGTTTTTTGACACATATTGCAGCTCCTGTGATTTGAAAATTGCAGAAAGCCATACTGCAGTTTCAATAAAACTTTGATTAATTGTGCAGCACTATGCAAATGTCACTTTTGTGGCTGCTAAGGAACGAGATAACGCTCTCAGAAAATATGGTCTCACAGTGTCATTATACAAACGTTATTACTTTGAGCCTTATGGAGTGAAAACAACTTTTTTTGGTTGAATTACAGAAAAAGTTTTTTTGTTTTTATCACTCTAATACAGTAGAGTTCAACAGCGTTTCTCAAACTTTTTTCTTGGAGAGTTCTTGACATGACAAACCATCGTGACCCAAATCACAATAATTCTTAACAATAAATTCTTGGAATAGTTAATTTGTGCATAAACTTTTCTCACCATTTTTACGTCTCCCTATATTATCTTTTTACTTAAAACATATTCACGTTAAAACTTAATAAATGAGAAATACATTCTAGGGCTGCAACTAACAATTATTTTCATAGTCGATTAAGAGGTTGATTATTTTCTCAGTTAAATTGATTAATAGTTGTTTGTCTTAAAATGTCAGAAAATGGTGAAAAATGTTGATCAGTGTTTCCCAGAAGTCCAAGATGACGTCTTCAAATGTCTCTTTACTCACAGCCCAAAGATTTTTAATTTACTGTCATAAGGGAGTAAAGAAACCAAAATTTTTTTTTAAATTTCATTTCATTTAAGAAGCTGAAATCAGACAATTTTGATTTTTTTCTTAGAAAATTACTCAAACCGATTGATTATCAAAATAGTTGGTGATTCATTTGATTAATACATTCATTTAGGGTAAAGTCACAGGCCGTCTCATTTCCTTTTATCAGGAAAACAATATAGAACATTTTAGCCTAATTCATAAATGAGACAAACTAAGTGCATTTAGACGGAATTAACAGGTTATTTTTTGCTTGCTTTATAAAAGATGTACTGCCGATCTGCAAATCTTTAATTTGCATTATTTCCCCTACAATATTTTATTTATCTGGGGACCCAAATAAAATCTCCTGTGACCCACCTGTGGGTCCCGACCCAGTGTTTGGGAATGACTGGCGTGGATAATCAAATGCTCATGGTATGATAACCGTCAGTTTTCAGCTGCACTGCACTGAAATGTTGAGACCTTCTTGACCACGTGTGCAGATGTGCAGCAGCTGCACTGAACGCATGAATTACTGGACATTTCTTTAAATCTGTTCAGGGGAAATGCACGCCTCATATGAATTTTAGAACAAATAAAACAAAAACAAAGTAATCCCTTCATGTAATCTATTTTTAAAGACAACTGCACAAATTTAAACTGTATCTGTAACAGAGTACAGTTCCTCATTTTTTGTATTTGAAAGTCTGTGTTCTGTGACTTATATTCTGTTCTTCGATACGTCAAACAACAGGCTGTCTGCACATCACACGGAGTTTATTTACTGTGTCTCTTGTTCCCTTTGATATAACTCGGGCACTCTGGCAGCCTGTCAGCTGCTGACAATCAAAAACGCAGACAGAGACACACCCCTCTGTCGGTGAGACAAAAAGGAGCATCTCTGATATTTCACCAAAGACCTTTTAATATTAACAATAAATAAAAAACTAAAACAAGACTGAACGGCTTCCAGGCGGCGCAGGTGGTGAAGACAGACAGAATATAAAACCTTCTTTAAGTGTCAGGCAGTTTGAATTATTTGTAAATGATAAACGTGGGGCTTCACTTATAAATATTTAAACTTTAGAGTAGAACAAAGAGCTGTACGATGTCTCTTATTCACCTCAAACACACTCTGCCCATTAGGAAGGAGGCAGAAATCATGAGACAGATATCCAAACTACATAAAACCAAATCTATCCGCATGGCTGGATACCACCAGAGGGAAGTGAGTAAGGCTCCAATAATGACTGTTTCAGAATCCAAATTAATATCTATAAATCCCGTGCTTTGTCCAAAATATAAAGATATTAAATTTACCATCAGAGAGGGCGAAGAAACCAGTAAATATTCACATGTGAGCAGCTGGAAGCACTAAATTAAGTAGTTTTTTGCTTAAAATCGACTCAAACACTGAGTCAGTTATCAAAATAGTTGTCGTCAGTCAACCAATGGATTAACAGACTCATTTTTTCAGCTCTAGAAGTGATAAAAATGTGTTTTTGTCATATATTTGTCCTTTGTCCAGATATCAT
>JAJHUR010101216.1:5149-15167 GCA_027495735.1 Lutjanus campechanus | reverse complement strand
CGTGGATAAAAATAACTTTAAAGCCTTGCCATTATGGTCTTTGAGAGTCAAATATTAAGATACGTCCTTCAAAGAAACAAAGTCGCACTACTATATCTCAAATGAGATACTATGAAAGAGGCTGCCTCAGTGCATAAATCAGTGCTGCAATTACAACGTGCAGTCCTGGTTAGCATCCACAGTCTGGTGCTCTCTGTGTTTTTAACAAGCCAGATTCTCAGTAGGTGGTGCATTAATGGATGGGCGCTGCAGCCGAACTTTTACCATCTTGTAAACGATCAAGGTGAGGCAATAAAAAAAGCGTTTCCTGTAAGCCAGTAAAACAAATGAAGACCACGCTCAGGCTTTGCCTGAGGTGAAAAAGTCCAAAGTATGTGCTGCTTTTGCCCTGCAGAGAAAAAAGGGAGGGAGTGCAGCTTAAAGCTTGCTGGCAGGGACAGACTTCAAAGCACAGTCTGTGCCACTGGACCTTGTGGAGGAAATAAACATGTATTTACATTCAGTGTGACAGGCCCGAGTGGTGTAGATGCAGGGTGCCAACGAGTTACATAAGAGCTTCTAAGGAAAGCTGGCCTGCAGGAACAGATTAGCCAAAACAGAGCGGAGCAGGCTCGCTGGGAAACACCGGGAGACGTCTTTGGTTATGTAAAGTGTAAAGCCATTAACCTGCACACTCTGTACTGAAGCATTTTTGAAATTATATGTTGAACAGCACGCCTTTCACTTGTGCTAAATAAAGTGCAAAAACTGCTCTATTTTGATACTGCAGTTGCTAAGCAGGGTTGTATTATAGACTGGTGTGAAGTGTGAAGCTGCCCCAGGACCACAGGCCTCAATGGGTCCAGAAACCCAGAGGTTTACTACATTTAGGGATGTCATGATTCATAATTCTTTTTGCACTGACAACTGTTGTTGCCATCGAATTGTGGTAATTTGATTATTTAAAAATGTAGGAATCACTGTCTTCTCCTTATCGGGTCCAGGGCATGGTAGCAGCAGGCTAGGCAGTAAACTGACGTCCCTCTCCCTATCAACCCTTTCCAGCTCCACCTTTGGGATCTTAATGTGTTCCCAGGCAACATATGATATATAACCCTTCCAGCATGTTGTGGGTCTACCTCGTAGTCTCCTAGCATTTGGACATGCCCAGAAAACCTCCAAGGGGAGGCACCCAGAAGGCATCACGATCATATTCTCTAGGAACTTTATGTAGGCAACAGGACTTGCAAAGCTTGAAAAAAATAGCCCCCATTATGCCATCGTTACAATTTTTTAACCGACAGTCTGCTTTACAAACTGTGGAATCTGAAAGATGTGGGCATTTGCCAGGCGCTGAGCATCTACTGAAATATGCTACTGAGATGCATTATAGGAAAAATGTAGGATGAAGCATTTTAAAACCCACAAGGGGAGGTGCCCATGAGGCATCCTGATCATATTCTCTAGGTGCTGTACATAGGCAACTCGACTCGCTTGGGGTTCTTGAAGATTTTTCATTTTTCATTCGAGAGGCTTCTTCAGTTCAAACTGACTAATGGGGAGTTCTGGGCATTTAACCTCTTGTGGGGTCATTAACACCTTGAGAGTCACTAGTGAGAACTGTATAACTCTTTTGGATGAGAGGTGAAACAGCCTCAAGGACCTCAATCTTCTAGAGAATACCTCAACCTGGATGACTGAGAATCTTCACAGACATCTTGACCATATGGCGGAACCAGCTCAGTGTCTGAGCCCCTCACCCTATCCCTAAGAACGAGCCCAGCCACCCTACAGAGGAAGCTCATTTTGGTTGCTTGTATTCACAGTCCCCTTCTTTTGGTCACTTCTTATGGCTCATGACCACAGGTAAGTGTTGGAACACAGATTGACTTGTAAATCAAAAGCTTGATAGGGGCACATCACCAATTTTACGCATGGAGTTCACTCTATACATCTACTCAGTTTGTCTCTCGGGGAGGATTTTTAAAAAAGTAGCCCCGATGATCTCATCTCTTCAGATTTTTTTACTGACAGCCTGCATTACAAACTGGGTGGACTCAAAGGTCAGTTCACTCAATAGAGACTGAGGACAATCTCTTAGCTTTTGTTATAAAAACTGGGCAAAAACCGCACTGCTGGGGCACTCCTATAGCTCAGTTGGTAGAGTGCGTCCCCCATGTATTGAGGCTATCAGTCCTCTGCAGCGGCTGCCAGTTTGACTCCCGCCTCCAGCCCATTTGCTGCGTGTCATCCCCCCTCTCTCCACCCCATTTCCTGTCATACCTTTGGCTGCCACTGTCAAATATAAGCAAAAAGCCTGAAAAAATGATCTTGAAAAAAAAAAACAGCACTGCAGAACTAATCCAAAGTCTTTGGGATGACCCTTCATACTGGGGAGCCTCCAAGGAGAGGGAACTAGGAAGCATCTTGATCAGACACCGAAACCAGATCAACTGGCTCTTTTCAAAGCCAAGGAGCAGCGGCTCTACTCCGAGTCACCTCCGGATGTCTGAGCTCTTTGCCTCATCTCTAAAAACGAGCCCAGCAACCTACAGAGGAGACTCATCTCAGCCATTCCTATCTGCGATCTCATTCTTTCAGCCAGTACGCAAAGCTCGTGACTACAGGCGAGGGTTGGCACATAGATCAACTGTTCATTGAAAGCTTTGTAGTGGAACTCCGCCAATTTCAAACATGAAGTTCAGTTTACTCATCTACTCAGCTTGTCTATCGGGGGAGCTTTCCAAAGTTTTGAAAAATAACCCTGGTGGTGTCATCACTACAAATTTTTAACTGACAGCCTGCAGAACAAACTCGGCGTGTGGAATTTGAAAGACGAGGGCATTTACCAGGCACTGAGGGCCTCATGACAGGTAATACTAAGATGGATTACGGGCAACGTGAGATCGAGTATTTCAAGCGCTTGACTCTTACAAGTGACTGAAAGTTAGGATATTTCAGCCTCTGCTGCTTTAAGTTTGACCATTCTTTTCATATGATTGTTTTCACTATCAGTCAACCTGTTGTTTAGTTAATGGATTCATTATTTAGTCTATGAAATCCCATATGCCGTCTTCAGGTTGCTTGTTTTGTCCAATCAGCAGTTTAACACGACACATTTCAGCGGTGTCAGTGGGTACATTTGGAAAGCTCTAACTAGTGCATGTTTTGCCATTTTTTCATGATAAATAGCTAAAATGGGCCATCCACCTGTTTTATAGATGAACCTCAATTAAGTCACCATTAGCAGTATACTACTCATCCTGTGAAAACGGTTGTATAATGTCTCCTGTCGCCCTGGATTTTTGTCAAATTGAAAGAGTAACTGTGATGATGTGACAGTGACGGTCTGAACTTGGGTTTGAGATCATAAATTCTCAAATTAAAGCCCTCATTTACATCAAGAGGCATGGAATTTGAAAGATGCAGGCATTTTTCAGACAAGGAGGGTCTAATGAACAAATGCAGTAGGTTGCATGATGGGAGATGTAGGATACACTGTTTTTAAAGCTTGACTGATACTGAAAGGATACCAAGTCTCGGCCTCTGCTGCTTCGATTTGGATCATTCTTTTAAAAGTCTGATTCTAGCAAGTCACCCAACTTTATGAAAGTGAAATATTAAATGGATTCCCTACTACGCTTTTCAAAATGAATGACCCTTTAAACATTAATTAATGGCTATCAAAACTGCTCTCAATTTTCCGTTTAGTCTACTAGATTATTTGATTAATGACTTATTTCCTCAAAACAGCATACAACATTTCAAAGGGTCTGTGAAGAGGGGCCCACAGCTTATTTTTGGCCCAGCCATGTTGCTGCAACTACCCTTTAATTACAAAGTAGGGCAAATCTTAACAGGAATCCAGTGCCGTCTCTTTTCAGTCCAAACCTTTAAAGGAGCACGTACAACAGAAGATAAATCATTTAAAAAAAGGCATGGTGAAATATGTCTCAAAGGGTTCCAATTAGGGTCCCACACCCACTCACACACGTACACAAAATGCCTCCGCTCTGCCTTTGTGTCTGAGAGATGCCAAAATAGGTTCAGACATGTTTTTCTTTACCAATTACATGCTGCTCGCCACGCAGTAACATCTGTGCCGGACCTGTAATAATGCAACACCTGCATCAGGAGACCACTGCTGCCTGCCGCTCGACATTCGTGTGTGTTTTTATCTGTTTTCCTTTAAACCCTTTTTACTGTACGGCACTTACATGGTTGGAATTTGGAAGTTGGCCTCCCTGTCGAGGCGGTACGCCACCTGGAGGGGAGTGGAGCCGTCCACCTTCCTCACACCTTTCAGAGCGATCACATCCAGCTGGAACTGGGTGATCAGATCGAAACCTACAAAGGATAATGTGTGACATATATGATGATGGTGATGTAATATACTGTATACAATAACAAAATACTACTACATATATAGGAGTAAACTTTATAGGAAGTTAATGTTTTTGTCTTGAGCTTGTTTTATTGAAATCATACAGTTTTGCATCTTCATCTTCATCATCAGCAGTCAGTATAATTTTCTTGTTAATTAGGAACAAGACTAAGGCTGGGCTTGCACCATCAAGAATTATCAAATAAACCTAAATCATGGTTTGACTTTGAATTATGTTATACCAAACTTTTGAACTAGCTCAAGATTAAGAAAGATTAGATTTAAACCTTTGCCTGCATCCAGACCTCTGAATATGCCCACTACGCTGAGCTGAATAACTCTGAATATGGACATGGAGTGCAAAGAGTTAACAGTTCAGTCTGATATTAGACTATTAAATCTTCTCTTTAATCCTCTTTTAAGTTTGTACTCTAAACCTAGATCAAATTGAATTCTGCTGCACCAAAACTTACATTTAAAATGGTATTAAACTTCCACTTGGAGGCAAATAATCAGGTTCCTTAAAGAAACTCCTTCTTTTATCCCAGTTAAAACAGTCTGCTCTCTTTTTTCCTTAATGTGCTGCTTTTCATTCTTCTTTATTGTTCCATTAATTAGGTCAATGAGAAATTAGACCTTCTCTGCTGAGCGAGGTAGGCTAACTAACCTTTTAGCAAGCTAGCAAACAATGTAGTGTTTTCTTAACTTTTTAGCTAGCTAGCAAATAATTAAATGTTTTGTTAACCTTTTAGCCAGTTATGTAATATTTTGTTAACTTTTTTAACTAGTTAGCAAACAATGAAATGTTTTGTTAACTTTTTAGCCAGCAAGCAAACAGTTAACATCTGTTAACTTTTTAGCTAGCTAGCAAATAATGTAAAGTTTTATTAACTTTTGAGCTAGCTAGCAAACAATTAAATGTTTTGTTAACTTTTTAGCTACTTAGCAAAAAGCGAAATGTTTTGTTAACTTTTTAGTTAGCTAGCAAATAATGTAACATTTTGTTAACTTTTTAGCTAGCTAACAAATGATGTAAAGTATAAACCCCCCATCCCACTTTCATACTCTCTAGATCCCAACAGTGCTCAAATTTATTTTTCATTAATTAATCTATTTTGATTTGGGTAAGCAAACATCTACACACTGATTAAACTCTATTTCATTTCGATTTACATGAATAAACTTGGCCTTACTAAACAGAGATGAGTTTTTTCCAACAACAGGGCTCTGCTTAATTTTGAATCTGTTTGTACCCTGCTCATCATCTTAACCTCAACCTGCTGGTGGCGCTAGAAGAAAGGTCAGAGGATGTCTTTGAATATGTTTGTAGTGAGTTATAGACATGACTTCCATAGAAAGTTTTGAAAGTGTGTGGAAAGTGTTCAGTCTGGACCAGCCGGCATAGGATTACAGCTTTTTCAAATCATAAAGGTATAATTATTTCACAGTTACAGAAAATGAATGATAAGGCTGGTAAGGAATAGCAGTGAATCCGGTGTGAAATAAACAACTATTTAACAATGCATTAGTTTTTCAAAGCACAGAGCAGGATGTGTGCAGATGTGTTGAAGGAGTTTGAAACAGGGCAGTGGTGAGCAATTACAATCTTGCTGAGTTCGAATTGTTCCAACTGAAATTCTGTATAGCTCAAGTGGAACATTTTATTTGGCTCATTTGAAATCTGAAGGTGTCTTGAGGCATTAGGCAGCCCACCCTGTTCAACTAATTAAACTCACCACCTTCCTTTAGATAGTCTATTTTCTGCTTTAAGGATTTTCAAGGCTTAGGCTTGTGGTTTTACAACAGCTTCAACTGCTGATTTTTTACTTTTGTTTGAATGCAGCCCAACTGTAGGTCATTACCTGGAAGGTCATCTTGTCCGCTTCTCATTGGTGGGCAGACGGTATCACCATCCAATCGGTTGAAGTCTGGTTCTGATTGGACATAAAAAGACAATAATCTCGTTACGTCTGCTCTTTGCTGAATTTGACAAAAGCAATGTATTAGCGGTCAGTTTAATTCACTTGGCATGTTCCACGAGACGGATACACAGGAAAAGCAAGGTCTTTAATGTCAGACTGGATTAGCATCACAATGCACTGCGCTGCATTTTTAATGTGAGTTTCTGTTACAGCTACAGTTACTATGTTTCACATTACAAAGCAAGAACACAGATGCAATCAACACAGGCTTTGAGATTTATAATGCAGACTGCTGCAGAACCCTTGTGATCCAAATATGTCATCCGAGATGGAAACATAATGTTGATAAATATGGCAGCTAGTGTTGCATGACTGTGGCCAAAGCAATATGTCATCAGAAACATTTTACTGTAGAAGGTCAATGTGGCCGGTGAGCCCCTTTCCTTCTTATTTATGTGTATGATTTATCAAGATAGAAGCCTCCTTTGGTGGAAACTGCAACCGGCAATACATCACTGCCATCTGATTTCAGCTTTCATCATTACTGTGTCTCAGTGTTTTGTTTTGTTTTCATTTGTTTTGGTTTTTTTTAATCTAAACTTTTATGTTGTTTTTGTTTCATCCATCTACAAAATAAAAGCCTGGCCTGTTTTTTTCAATCTACAAAATAAAAGCCTGGCCTGATTTTTCATTGGCATTAATAAAAATCCACACTTTTGCATTTGTTAATGTAGAAATAAAAGTTTGGCCTTGTTTCTCATTTCCACTACTATAAATCTATACTTTTATTTTGTTTTTGTTATTCTGGAAAATAAAAGTCAGGCCTGATTTTTTCATTTTCATCAATAACAATATATACTTTTACTGTATACTGTTGTTATATTTTTGTTAATCAACAAAATAAATGCCTGGCCTGGGTTTTCATTGCCATTAATGAAAGCCTATACTACTGAATTGTTTTTGTTTTGTTAATCTACAAAATTAAAGTCTGGTCTGGTTTTCCATCATCATTAATAAAAGTTCATTGCTTTATGTTGTTTTTGTTTTGTCAATATACAAAATAAAAGCCTGGCCTGATTTTTCAATGCCATTAATAAAAATCTATACTTTTGTGTTGTTTTGTTTTGTTACTCTAAAAAATAAGAGTCTGGCCAGGTTTGTCATTTCCATTAATATAAATCTATACTTTTATTTTGTTTTTGTTATTCTGCAAAATAAAAGTCTGAGCTGATTTTTCATCGCCATTAATTAAAAAAACCAAAAAAAAACAACGCTTTTTAAAATAACAAAAACAAAATAAAAGCCTGGCCTGGTTTTTCATTTCCATTAATGCAAACCTATACTATTAAGTTGTATTTGTTTTGTTAAACTACAAAATAAAAGCCTGACCGGTTTTTTCATCACCATTAATAAAAATATATACTTTTTATTTTTGTTTTGTTAATCTTCAAACTTAAAGCCTGGTCTGTTTTTCCATTTCCATTAACAAACTGACAGGAATATAAAAAAGAAAAGCTTATCAGTTTCAGCGTAACACCTCTTAAGTATAGAATTCACTGTCATTGGGGTATTTCATGAAGGAAATTCAATCCCTGAGATGCGTCAGAAGAGGGCGCTATCCCTGAGTCGCCACTCTGCTGTTGTGAAGGGGAACAGCCTCTTTAAAAAACTCAATGAAACATGGATGGTGACTGCCAGAGGGCCTCCCCAGTCAATAACCTGAGTCAGCTCATTTACAGTGAACAGCGTGAACACCACACATCTGGAAGCCGTTCCCAGATCCCACATAACTGCTGAGAAATGAGATAAAGTGGTGAGACGGTATTTATAATCCCGTATTTACTACCACTTAACACTTATCTGACTGTGCATGTGGGCCTCAAGTTGTTAAAGTTACTGCCTGCCGCGGCATTACACTCAGAGAGCCAGTCATTAGTGCAACGAGCGGGAGATGAACCACAATTAAGATGTCACATGCAGTTGCATGTGCCCGCCGTGACAATGAGGCGAATTTTTTTTAAAAAGCAGTACACCTACTGTATCTGGCACTCACATGTTAGCTTTATTGTGTCCCCAAACAGCAGCGAATGGGCTTGTTGTGATTATCAGAGGGGACATTTAATCTGATTTAATCCTACAACACAGACCAGCACCAGTGTGCTATTTCTGGCCTTTGCTTTGTGAGTTCTGATAAAGAGAATGACCTAGCAACAGTCAACACGCGGGCGTTAACGTTAACCTGAGTCCTCTCTGTCTGTGTTTACAGGACAAACAGTTTCACAGCGATGGCGGTATTCATGCAATATACGGTACACTGATTTTGTGGTGTGTCAATGATGGTGCGTCGCACAGCCGGGGTGACTTACGTCCAAGCGCCGGAGCGAGGAGGAGGGACAGCAGAGCCATGCAGACGGGGGAGTACGCCGCCATCGATAGGTGCCACGGTTGCTTTCTGTTCGGGAATGATGGAGAAAATCAGCATTCAGTCATGCATCTAATTCTCTTTGACAGTTTCTTTGAGCGTGGATCAATAACTCCACAGGGATGACATGAAGTACTTTGCTGGTGTCCTCTGTGCTCATCTTGAACACATTAATAGAAAGAAAAACTTTACACTGTTCCTTCTAATTCATCCAGGGAAGATCAAAATAAAAGATTACTGTAAGATTAGAGTATGACGGTGAGAAAGTCATAACATCTCATGGAGGTGGAACACTTGTCAGTTACGCTGTCATAACTGCGTTATTTTATGAATTAAATAATACGAGATGAAGACAAGAATAAGGCAAGAACCCCGACCTCCCAAACCCCATCATGTTTCTCAAGATCAACCCAGTATCATAGCAGTTTGTGAAATCAGTCACAAAATGTAATAGAATCCAGTGCACAGACATTAATTGTTGTACTGAAGGTAGTATAAAGAGTGAGGGTCTGCTTGTTTGAAGAAAGTAATTATTTTAACCCAAAAACACAATATTATCTAAAACCTAACCAAGTAGTTTTGGTGCCTAAACCAACTCAAGGCCCTTATTTTTAAGTGTAATCCGATGCTGCATACTTATTATTGCTAACTTGACCAAGGAATGAGATCAGTGGTGGATAATACAGTAGTTCATTTAGTCCTGTTTAATGATGCTAAAGTTACTAGGCTAAACTGGTCTCAAATAACTGCTGTAATCTTTTTTTTTTACCAACTGAACTAAGTTGTGTTAGCCTCTTTAAGGTAGCCTAATTGTTTTGGCTTTAAGGCCTGCAAGTTCACTGTTTTGGTTCATACTTATCATCCTCGTTTCCAGCCACAACAGGCACGTCTTTTCGGTGAGAAACCTCCAATAGATCCAACTGCACAGAACTTGATTAACATTAAATGACTAGCTAGCTGGTGAACATAATTTACCATTTACCAGCCAAAGAGCCAGATATTCTCCTCAGGAGATGGTGGAGCCTAAAAACAGAGCTATGTGAAGAGCAAATATTGGACTTGCCTCAATCAAGCAGACCTAATTCCGAATAAATGCTAGTGTCGCAGCTAATGTTTCCAGTTTTTCCACTTTCAAAGCTGCTATGATATACATGTTAGCCTCTAATAGGTCATTGTTTTGGCTTTACGGCCCATACTATTTTGGTTCACTCTCATCGACATTTAACACAGCTGGAGGCTAGCTGGTGAACACAGCAGAGCATTTAGCAGCAAAAGAAATAGATATTCCTCTTATGGGATGGTGGAGACCAA
>JAJHUR010101208.1:12500-16147 GCA_027495735.1 Lutjanus campechanus | reverse complement strand
TTAACATGTTGGCATATAACATAAAGGTTGGTCAAATGAGTGGATGAATGAATGCATGCATATTCTATATTATAATATTACTCTTAATATTTAATTTAAATGATGAGGTGTGTTAACTTCTGATCATTAATACAATCAGTACAGTAACTTGTGGCTCGACCATCTAAATTAAACACGACAGGATTTCCTGCCAGCTTTGTGTGGAAATAATTAAAAAAGAATAAACAATGAGGGTGCAAAGTGTGTGCTGTGGTCTAATGAGGGATCAAACGTGCTGGATGGAGGTTCAACGACATAGTTCATCCAAAACCTTTCAGGGTGAAATACTGGCAGAGATGGCAGAATATGATGGACTCATTTTCAGTAGTTGGCTGTGGTGAAATGTGCTTCCCTCAGAGCAGCAGTGAAGAAAGACAGGCCAAAAAATCTCCTTTTTAATCTTTGCTTTTTAACTTCGTGTGATCACTGACTTTATCAGGCCGACTATATCTGACATAGCGGCTCGTACAGTGCCAACCTTCGCACCAGCAGCCTCTGAACGCAACCATAATATGTAATCTGAATCTGAAATCCTCTCCAAAAATACTTGCCAGGTGATTGGACAAACCATCTAACTATTACCATCAATAACCGGACAACCTCAACCGATCAGATCAACAAACCATATGACATAAATCAAACTGTTGCCGAAGCCAGTCTCCAGATGAAAAACATCTTTCACACCAAGAAAAGCCCTCAGTGCCGTTCTTTCACTGAAGACATATTCTCCAGTTCTGATATAAGCAGCCGCATCCTCGCTAACCTCTTTGTCATTGTTGTTTTCGAACCAACAGTTGTTCCTCGCTGTCGTCACACCTAAACCACCCCAATAGCTGCCAGTAGTTTCTCATAGGATGCTTGGTATGAACCTTTGTGGTTGATTTCACATTCTTGGACTCGAGGAAGAACAGCTGCTGTGACACAACAACTAAACAGACACCCAATAAACAGACAAAAAGACTCTATATCCAAATAAAATATGCAAGACAAGACAGACAAGGGCTGTGAAAACGGCACAAAAATGAGAAGCTACATATAGAGAATATTTTATTTATTGGTTAAAAGCATTTAAATATGCTAATTCCTGTTTCCCATGATGCCTGACCTTCTAGCCTTCAGTAAGTGAAGGGTTTTAAATAGTTCATACATCGTCCCTGTGTAGTTTTCACTTTAAATCATTCATAAAGCTGAAGAGCTGTGAAACTCAAACCTACACAGCGAGTACCATTTCTAATAAGACTCCTATACTTTGGACCTGTTTAAGCAAATAATCTGGGCTGAGAAGAAAGGAGGAGGAGGAGATGAATTTTGCCTTTGAAAATAAAATGAAGGAAAACGTAACGCGTATAAGAAGAGTCTGTTCAAGATGAATCATTGCTTCATTATGTGTTTGGAAAATATTCTTCCTTTCATTTTTATGAGTTAGTGTCTTGGCCCAAAGCAATCTTTGACTGACTAAGATGTGTCTTCACACCTGTAAGATCCCCTGTGGTTAAAAACTGAAAGCTCATCCCAGAGTGAAATGAGTTTCAGATGCTCTCAGGTGATTTGTCTCTTATTTATTCATATCTGATGCTGAGGTGCAAAGGAGTGAGGGAAAAGGGCACGGCCTGCATGATCCGTCCAGTCTGTCATGATGGGAGGGGAACCTTTGAGTACAGTTCAGGGGGATTCATACTGTTCATTTTCCGAGAGCCACTGCATAATTCTTGTTTATTTTATTTTTGTAGGAGGCAGGGGTTACTAGGTTTATGTGCAAAATAATCATTAGGATAATAACGAGATTGTGAGATGTGGATCAGATTCTCACTAGTCTGACTCATCAGATGCACACTGGTTGCTTGTTTCAAGCAGCATCATGGTGTCCGCTATCTATGTTTTCAAAGTCCCCGGGAAACATGAACAACCTCCGAGCTGCAACATACAGGCTGAAAATAGTAATATTACTAACGTAAACAAGGTAGCAGCTGTTACCTTTTCTTTTTTGCAGTGATGTAGTCATTTTAATGCCAGAGCTCGCCTCTCGACGTGCAAATGTTCCACCAAAACAAGTTCCCCCTCGATACTATTCTGCAGCAGCACATTCGCTACATCCTGGGTTTGATGCCGCCCAAAAAGGTTGTGATTGGTTTAAAGAAATGCAAACAAGAGACAAGAGGTCTGGCTATGCAAGACTAGATTTTCACCAATATAATTTAATTTTCACCAGGTTTAGCAACACTAAAGTGCTGTTATTTGCGAGACCTAATGTCAATGATCTGCCTTGTAAACATTACATAAGGCGCCATATCCTTGAATGCAATGACTAGGTGATTCTCACGGTTCACATAAAGTGGAGTGGATTAAGGTCAAGCAGTGAAAACTGGGCACAACAATAAAAACAACGGTTGTCACTAAGTACAATTTGATTCCCTTTTGTTTGTACCAAAGAGCCGTCGAAAAGAATCTGGGTGTTTGCAAACGTGACATTAACAAGTCCATCAGGAGCAAAGGAGGAAGTTCGGTGAAGTTACTGCAGAACCAAAAAGTCTGCAGAAGGTGGAGGTCTGGGTGGTGCACTTTCTTCTTGTCAACAGTCAACATTGGTTTCTTTTAAGTCTGAAGAAACTTTACCGGGTAACAAATTAAAAAAAAAAAGGTTTTGATTTGTAATAATTTTGGATGCCACTGACAAATGATGTTGTCAGATCAAAAATTGCTTATATGTCACTCTGGAATGGTTATTTTTATGCTGGATATGAACAGGTTCTACCTGCTCTCATTTTATTGGTTTGTGAAAGGATGTGAGTCCAGCCTGTTCTCATTCCCAACTCGTCAGATACTGACATTTTGCCACTGCCCCTCTGCGAATGATACGGACACAGCACACGGTACCTGTTAGTGGCTGAAGGAGAAGCACCAGGCTTTCTTTTAACTTGAATCTTAACCCATCCACGGATGATAGGACACACCAAGCTTTTGACATGTAAGTTCACACATGGAGGTGGAGGAAGGGTGGATGGATGGCTCAAACATACACAGGATGTGTCATGTGAAAAGTTTTAATGCCTATAATGTTATGGACGTCACGTAACTTTCGTCTTGCGAGCCGCTTCAGTGACGCCACGTGACATAACACTGCAGGCAAAAGTGGTCCTAATCTGATTTTTTTTGGCTCAAATGTCTATTTTTTTCATGCCAGTGTGGACATGGAATCTCATCTTTTCAATTCTGCTTCAGTTTGAACAGTCATATCAGAATTCATGTGACTTTTAGGCCTGAAGCGTCTTGTCACAAGATTCCGGTGGAGTGGCACTGACAGATGTAGTGAAAAGAGCCCTGACATCCTGAAATTCTGGGTGAAATCTGTGTCTGTGAAGCCGTTCACATCAAAATCTCACCACTACTGGCTCTGCTTCTGCATCCACACACACACACACACGTCTGTACAGAAACAACAGCCATTGCTCCACAAAAAGTCATAATTTAAAAAATTATCTCTTTTTTCCCTTATCCCCATCCTTGTTATCAACTGCTCATGATTTCACTGCCTCCACATGCACATCAACTTATAAATAAAACCATAAACCCTGATTATAAACGCTCTATTGTTCTTTTGTGTGTGCAGG
>JAJHUR010101208.1:0-7500 GCA_027495735.1 Lutjanus campechanus | reverse complement strand
GACACGTCAAGTCCGTCAGTCCTTGGGGAGAGTGGGAGGTTGGGACAGAAGCATTCAGTTGGGACGAGGCCCAAACTGGGGTTTAAGGAGCTAGACGGTGACCACTGCAGGTTGTGTAACTAGTAAAACTGGCTCCATGTCTGTTCTCTGCCTGCTGTGGTGCTCATCCTCAGTCTGACCTTACTGAGAAACTCCACAGTCATAATCTCAGCTCGGACCGTAACATTTCACAAAGAACTTGGGCAGAAAAAAAAGAGGAAGCTCGTCCTCTTCCAGTGTGAACAGCTGGACAGTAACTGTGAGCTAAAGCAGAACAGGACTGTCAGTCTGATGTCACATGACTGACACACAGGTAAGAGGAAACAGACAGAGGTCATACAGAGGTCAAGAGCTAGTGTAAGAGCTGTCTTATAGTGTGTGTGTGCAGGAGTGTGTGTGTGGGAGGCAGAGGATAGATTGGATATAAATTGAATCCTTTCCAATTGGGAAACTATTGTCTGTTCCTCCCGTCTTAAACGCACTCACACAAACATCTGGCTCACGCACACTGTGGTAAGGGTGAGACAGGTGTTGAGCATGACAGGGGAAATTGATTCCACCCTCTACTCAATACGTACACACACGACTAACCCTCTCTTTCTCTCCTCCACTGTGTCCTCCTCCCTTATCTTTAAGCCACCATCCTCCTCTCATCCTCTTCTTCTTCTTCTTCTCTTTCTTTCTTCATCCTCCAGATTCTTCTTGCCAGACTTCCTCTGATATATTTCCTCTCCTCTGATGCGACCGACGGTGTCACAGCTCTCACAGGACACCACTGGTAAACTTGAGACTGTTTTTTTTTTTTTGGTTTTTTTTGCCTCAATAGGTTACAACAAAACAAATTCCTAAAAAAAAAGTATGTTGCTGTAAATCGTTGCATTTTGCAGGATTTGTAGGCAGATGCATCATGTGAAACTCTGCTCTGTTGCTTCTCACACCCACACAGATTTATTGTTTTTTTTTCAGAGAGAGAGAGAGAGAGAGAGAGAGAGAGAGAGAGAGAGAGAGAGAGAAACACCATTTATGGGTGATAATGTTTTTTTTTCTGTAATCTCTCTCTTTCTCTAATGTGTCTTTTATTGCACCAGTACAGAACAAAGCCCTCAGGCGCTGCACACACACACACACGCTCATACACACACACATACTCCCACTTTCTACCTCACACACACATGCTACATATAAAACATAGCATAGTACAGTATGTAATGGCTTCATAATAACAGATCACACAATGCATAGGACATAACACACCTCGACTCACGTTCACAAGCATTGATACGCACATATACACACACACAGGCTCCACGCTGTTGATGTCATGATCTAAGTGTGTCAGTGAAGCGTTAATTCTGTGTCGTTTGTCAGTTTGCTGACAGTTGCTCACACTGAACAATAACTGTTTGTGTGTTTTTCGCTGGTTTTATGAGCGAGAAGCTGAATTTTAGCCCTCGGCTACACGAGCACACAGACAGACGAAGGAGAGGCAGAGACAGAAAGTGGAGGAGACGGAGAAACCAGACATCGCAAATAAGGGAGGAGAAAATGGCTGTGTGTGTGTGTGTGAGTGTGTGTGTGTGTGTGTGTGTGTGGGTGTGTGTGTGTGTGTGTGTGTGTGCCCTGTTGCCAGTGCTATTAAAGTTGTATTGCACAGGGCTTTTAGAACATCGACCATCAGCCGAGCAACTTTGGCTAATAATTTTTTAAAAACCTCTGTGCTTTGTGCATGTCAGGACTCCTCCCCAATGTGTGTGTCTCTGTGTGTGTGTGTGTGTGTCTGTGTGTGTGTGTGGGCGATGTAACAGTTGGGATTGTCTGCCTGTATTTGTATAAGACCTTTCTTCATATCTTCAGGGGCCACATGCATGCATACATGAACATCTTTGCAGACGTGTACCGTGGTCTTCACAAATTCTACATGTCTGCAGCATCGTGTTTGAAAAGTTGTTCTGTTAATCTTCCTGCTTAAGATCAAGTAACAATTCATAATGTCTTCTACACCAATCTGCTTGGAAGCATGGAAATATATTACCAATAAAAGCATGTGCAAGATTACAGCAGAGTTTACCTCATGAAGACTCTCATGTATGCATACTTGCAATCCATATTCACCTTTTTTTCCCCATAACCCTAACCAAGTATTTCAGCCCCAACCGTAGTTCAGTCACTAAGTCACAGAGCTGACTATTTATACTCAGTGTTGGTCAAATTACTGACACAGTGTAATAAGTTGCTTTTTACCTATGAGTGTTTTAGAAAGTGATAATATTACTTTAAATGTTACTTGGCATTACTTTCGTACCTTATTGCGCTCCGAAGTTAAACAGCTGATCCAGTGAGCTGTTAACACCCAGAAAGCTTTTGTTGTTGGCTGTGGTGGAAACAAAGTCTACCTCTTAGTGATGCAAGGACTGCAGTTACAAGCACGGACACAGTGGTTGATTAAAATGAATATTCTGATCAATAATGGATGGGTCGTGGGTCAGAAAAAGCATGCGTCTCCCCAGGCAGAGAGACGCTGTGTGCGCCTTTACGCACGATGAGGCAGCAGCATAGCCTTTTTTGATTATTTAATTGACCCTTTAAGGCCCATCCTGCGAACGGCAACCATAACAAGGGAGCTGCAGGCCTGTGAAGCTTTGCATTTTCTCCATGTTGAAAGGGTGTGCAAGAGGCTCGAAGACAAGTGATACTCTGTGTTACATGAATCTGGATGGTGGTGGTTTTTTTTTAGTCATTTAGAAACGTTTAAACACCAGAGGACACGTGTGGGGAATGCATTAAAGTTTGTCTTCATCTCCTCTAATGTAAGCTGCAAACGTTAGCATGTCCAGTTCTCGTTTTAAAATGTGCCAGATGGGAGCATTAAAAAATCAGCTGGAGACAGACTTCTTGGTTGACTCAAGGAGTTTAAGCATTAGCGTTAACTTACATTATGTACATCATGTCCGGCAGAAACAAAACATTGCTGTTACCGTTGCTACGCTTGACAGGCGTAGCAACAGTAACTAAGGATTTCTAACTACAGTTTTTGTTTTTCCCGCTTGAATGTCCGACACATTTGCTGCAGTGACATTACTACATGCATGGAAATGAAACTAAAAGCAGCAACTCTAATCATTAAAGTAAATCATTATAGAAAACACTACATCAATACAACACACAGTAAAGAAATCACCAGGAAAGCTCACGCTGCTCAGCATCTTTTAGCGTTTTGGATGAACTCAGCCCCTTATTTATTGACAAAAAACCTAAGTAAGGTTGCAGCTGGCTGGATTGAGATTGCCAGGGAGCTGCTTATCAAGGTAATTAACCATCAATAACAACCTTCTTGCTGTTGGCTATATTTTATGTCATTTCCAGTAAAGAAACACCTAAATATCGCAATATAAAACAGCTTTTTTTTCTTTAAAAAAGTACAAGGTAGTAAGTACTCTCCCACCTTTTACTTAAACAGTTACATCTCCATCCTGATCTCCAGCACACAGCTGATAAAAATGTTGTTTGATTTGCTATAATCACATTTTTTTCCTAGCCTTGATATTGCAGTTAGGAAGATTTTTTTTTAAATGCTGGCAGTGAACATACTAGGGTTTTGCAGAATCCTCTGATGTCAGTGTCGTCTGGTGATGGCATGTAGAATTTTAGCATATGTGAACCAACCACAGAGAGTAAGGAGGCCATAATTTTGAAATGCAGATCTCTGAGGAATTCTTCTTTAATAAAAATGTCCTGAAGTTGGTCTAATCCAAAATTAGAGAGCTGCCGTCCCACTGGCCAAAGACGAGATAACAACTAACTTGTCTCACATGTAACTTCCTGCGTCGCCTACTTTCCCACGCCAGAAGCCAAATATTATTTGAGCACACTTTTTTTTCTTTTCCTTTGCCCACTCTTTTCCTTTATGTGCTTTGACACAAATGTGTTTGCAAATATTTTGCCAAAAAAGCAAATTGAAATTGAAACTGTGACTGAAAAAAATGAACTTTTCCATAACACAGTGTGAAAGAGGCAAAAAAAAAAGAGAAAAAAAGCAATTACTTTAACAGAAAGATAAACCAAGAAATGTTTCGGTTTCTATGTCTGAATGTGCAGCAGGGAGGCACAGCACCAGAAACACCAACACACACAAAGATATTAAAATGGAGAAAATGAAGGACGGTGTGCCGAAGAAAGACAGAGAAAGCATGAGAGCCTATCTGCTGATTTATGTTAATTTTAATATTTCATATTATTTGCTCAGTTCCTTGTGAAAGACAGCGGAGCATTCAACCTGATAAACATTTTAAAGTCTCCTGCTGTGGGACGGCGGAGACACAGACTGTGAGGCTCGTCAGGGCGGATACTGCCGAGTCATGATGGCACTATGATGGCAACTGCTCTCCCTCGCTCTGCCTTCATCTGTTGAGATGGTTCTGGTGAATAATATGGTACTGACCACAAATGCAGCGTTCATGAAAAACTCATAAAGCTTGAAAATCAAAATAGTTCCGGACTAAACAATGTTATTTTTTTAAAAAGTACTTTAGAGCAGATGTTCTCAACCTTTTTTGTGAAAAAAAAGGTTCATGTTCACAACCCTCACCTTCAAACGCACTCCATAAAATCTTAATAATCACGTTTGATTGGATGTAATTGGAGCATATCATAAGCATAGTGTAGCTGCTTTTAAGGAATAAGGCTGTATGCACATGTGTGAGGAAGAGTGAGCAGCGGCAGAGAAGCTCGTAGTGGAGCAGAAACTTAAACTTAGCACTAAGTTGTCACTCTGGCAGTAAATGTACAGTTCAGGATGCAGCATGTCAGTTAATAAATGCCGCAGCTTCACGAGACCAAGAAGAGTCTCATCTGTTGTTTCCCAACTGCTGGAAAAGTCACAGGGTTAGTCCGGAAGTAAGTTGAACAGGAAAGGCTGATGTTGAGCTTATGCTAGCGTTGTGCCTTTAAAACGTTGACTCCGGTGTGATTGCATCCCTTTCAGGTTTGTAATCCAGCCTTGAACTGCAGCGTCTTTTTGAAAACATGATAAATCTGATACCAAATGTCTTCTGTGGTTATTTATCTGTTTTTAAAACAGCTGTTGTTGTTGTTGTTTATGTTGTTAGCCACCCACTGGCCAATCAGAGACTGTATTCCTGACTTGTCATAGCCAATCCTGACTTGTGTGTGACAGCGCTAATCTTCTAATGAGATTGACCCTTCAAAATAAAATTTGCTGTGATGATGGTAAAGAGCTCAACCCCGCAGAAGGCATCACATGACTAAGCGTAGTTTATTAAATATCCCAATTTATGATATGAAATGACTCTGTATGCTTCAGAGTGGCAGAAAAACACCTGTAACACTGTGGTTTTCTCAAAAGACGCCACATGAACACATGCATAAATGAGCAACTGCCTTCTTTCACCTGGTCTCTTTAAACTTTTAAATGTTTTCAGACGCCAGAAATCTGAGCAAAATGAAGAGTCCAGTCATGCTTAAAGTAGAGGGAGAGGAAAGTTGTTTATTTTTAAATCCTCTGACATGAAAAAAAAAGAGCCATTACGTACACATTCATTCTATATATTCCTATGCGGATGTACCCAAACACACAACTCGCTGCCTCAAGGTGACTCTGCCCAAAAAAGAGCAACCGCTGCTTTGTCTGTGAGATGAAGAGGAAGACAAAAAAGAGAGAGAAGAGAGGAGGGAAAAGAGAGGAAGAGAGAGATTAAGAGAGAGGAAGAGAGGGACGGAGGGGGGAGGTGGGTGCATGCGGCAAAACAGAGAAGGACAGACTGAAGTCATTCAAGCTTTTCTTCCCCCTGAATAATCCCAGTTTTGTCCAAATTTAGTTGGAGGAGATTGTGGAACAGCCAGTCCTTGACATCAGCCAGAAAGTCATGTAACAGTACAAACTTGTACTCTGAATGACTGACTAAATCTCTACAGTCCATGTTTTTCCCTGCAGGTCCCTCTCCTCCACCCTTTTCTCTCTATCACTCTATTCTTTCTTTCCCTTTCCTATTTATTTTACTCCTCCACTCTGATTTTTGTCCCTCTGTCTCAGACAGTGATGCAATCTTATGTAGTTATATGTCTCAGTGTTTTGAGCCTTGGTTGTCTGGGTCAAATGAGCCCATTAGTGCTACAATAAACAATCTGGTTGTGTTATAATTTTCAGTATAAGACATAACAAGACATATTAGACAAAAACTAGAAATAATATGATCTTTATTAAACAGTTTTAGACCTTCTATTAGACCCTTATTAGCCTTTATCAGGGGAAAATTTCATATATCTGCTACTTCACTGTTGTATGAGACCAGCAGAAGGTGTGTCTCAAGTAGCAGATATGTGATTTCACTTTAGTTTACAGTTCTGTTGTAAAGTGTCCCTAATTAATCTCTAATAAAGGGGGATAATCGCCACCCCTGGTGGCCCCATGTTCGAAAAACAACACAAATCCGCCATCTTGGATGCCCCTATGATAGGGGCAATGATGAGGTGTCCTGTAAGCTTCTTTTCTAGTTGACAAAATGTGGTAAAGTGTCCTTTAAAGTGCACTTCCAGTGGACAATACATGATCAAGTGTCCTCTAGGGTGTCCTTGAAGTGGAGAAAATGTGGTAAAGTGCATTCAAGGGTGTCCTAGTGGGCAAAATGTGGTAAAGTGTCCTTTAATGTGTCCTTCCAGTGGACAACTGCCCCTCAGACAGCCTGAATCCACCACTGGTGATAAATATTAATGCAAATGCTAATAATACAAAATATTAATGAGATGAGGTTCTGACTACTGCTTACTATACGATAGCATTAGCATTGCCCTATAACCCTGTAGCAAACATACAGGACTTGAAAATGACGTGTGCAGGCAGCTGACATTAGATTTGATTATGGACCATCAGACTTGTCACTCTGTTGGTCTTTCAAAATAGCAAAAATTCAATCTTTGCTTGTAAACGCCAAAAAAGGCACATATTGTAGCAGCCTTTCACACTCCAAAACATTTATGACAGGGTTTCACACACATTTAACAGCGTACAATTTCATTTTCTAGTAATAAATATTGTTGCAGCTTTAAAAAAAAAAACCTAAAAATGATAAGTCTACTGACAGCATCGATCCTGTCCATGGGTGCAGGACATTTTATCTTATTGAGGGGTCATTGTTGCAATGAAGGACTCTGTTTCAAACCCTGTGTCTGCAGGTTGGACACCTGCCTTCTCACACAGCATGAAACAAGTTCAAACTGATCAATTACCCAAATCACTGAAGTAACAACAGTTCGATGCTTGAAGAAATTTATTTAAAATGTTCGAGTCTTGCTAGGGTGGACAGTGGCACAGGGTACGATTGCGCTTTTAATGTTCAGGAGTTTCAGCCGGACTCTTCGCCCGAGTCGTCCATCTCATCCTCCGTCACATTTGAAAGCGGCAGGGCATTATAAGAGAGAGCGAAGCGGAACATGTTGGGGAACCTG
>JAJHUR010101207.1:0-12343 GCA_027495735.1 Lutjanus campechanus | reverse complement strand
TGCAAACAGCGGAGAACAGCTAGCCTGGCTCTGTCCAAAGGTAACAACATCTGCCTAAAAGCACATCTAACTGTGTTCATGCAGAATGTGAGGTGAATTTTAAAGGTGGCATGATTGATTCAATGGAAATATGCGATTAGAAACAAATTGGCCCTGCTTGGAGCAAACTGATGTGAAACCATGTCCACACAAGTTGAAAATGTTTCAGATTGATCAAAAAGTTCACACTTAGCCCGGAGCTTTATGAATCTGCTGCATAAATGTACAGAGGCAAGCGGAAAAGGAGACAAACCAAGGGAGATGACAGAAATTTTTTTTTTCCTGATGAGCTCTGAGTTCAGTCAGAACCTGAATACAAATACACAAACATGCAGACTCCCACAAACACAGTCAATGCCTCTTTTTCTAGTTAGCTAGCATCTAACTAACACCTGGACAGTGTATATTGTTTAATGTAAGCCAACAAGGAGCGGTTGAATTGGTGCAAAAGATGTGAGGCAAATTTTACTTCACCTCTTGTTTAAACTCATTTTTAAGTTTCATTACCACATTATATCTCATTTGTTTAATTCATATACAAAATGAAGAATGTCATGCTGTGGTTTTGGACCCAGCCAGACTAGCTGTTAGCTGGCAAGTTATTCCTATAAGCAATGAACTGACAATGATCACAGTCATAAATTTCTTCTCTCATAACTGAAAAAGTACCAAGACTTTTAGTAGCTGAAATCTAGGTCAGATATTATGCTTGACAATACACAGCATATAACTCTGGGGAATGAGAAGTGCAAAAAGATGCTGGGAAGTTTTATTTTTTTTTCCCTCCAGATGCTTTTGATAAATATTTAACATGGTCTGCTTCGTCAACTCTTTGTCCACATTTATTTTGTCTGTGTCATTATTTGGCACTCAACACTGAAATTACCTTATATTAGCGACATGAAGCTGGGTGGAGATGATCCTATGAGTCCCTCTTTAACAGCAGTAAAAGCCACAGACTGTGAAGTATTGACAATGGTTTGGAGGGATCACAAATCCTCTCGCCATAGTGAAAACTTCAAACAGATCAAATATTTTTCGACCTCAGATTGCACTTTGGACGATACTATGATACTGAGAACACACAGGTGGTGTGGATATTTTAACCCAATATCACTTTCAACATACTTTTCTGATTGTAGGATGCACCAGCAGGTTTTGATCTGCGCAACAGTGATTGCTCCAGACCACCCTCAGTTCTTAAAAAAAAAGTGTAAGTATAAAGTCCAGATGACCCGCAAGTGAATCTTCTAATACTTCAGGAATGTTCAGCAATCACAAAGTCATCTGCCACAGATCCAAAATAATGGTGTAAAAACATGACCTCTGGAGGGAGAAAAGACAACTTGGATTCAAACAAATTTCATATCTAGGACACTTTTTAAGATGCTGATATACAAACCTTCATTATCTCTTATGGAGCAATATTAGATCGATTTGAGGTCCAACTTTATAGATGAAGGAGGGGAAGGAATTACGGTGTTAAGAGTAGAGATCAAAAAACATCTGTCTGCATTACCTTGCTTACCCAAGTGTCAGCATACAGGTAGGTATATAACGTGTATGGCAGACATCTGTGTTACAGCACGTCTGCCTCAGAGCTTGGCAGATGACCACAGGTCATTGCCGGGCAGAATGTCAATCTGAGAGACGGAGAAAGAAATACGAGAGAAAGAGAGAAGTCAAGACACACTCAGCCATAGCTTCCGAACAGCTTACTCCCGAGCTCTCACAGGGAGTGCTCGTGGCGAGAAATGTGGACAGGCCTTGGCAGGTAGCCTGGGTCCACGTGGCACAGCCAGAGCTCCTACTATACTTCACATTTGAGGAGAGACAGAGGCAGAGAAACAGAGAGATGCAGAAAGGGAAAGCGAGGAGCGTGCTGTTCTGAACATTACCAGCCATCTCTGGGTGAGTCAGCAAGCCTGGCTCCGTTTCATCATAACACCACTGTCCCTTTGCAGAGTTGTGTAGCCAGAGGTCATTAACAAGATGTATTGTCTGCAAACACAGGGGAGCATATTTTCCAGTTAATAGGAATCAAATTTTATGGTAGATTTTCAGCGTAATATAAAGATTTACACTGATTCACCAAAAGTCAGGTGCATCTTTATAATCCAGAGTTTGACATAGCAAAAAGTTACTCTGTGCCCACCAAATTTTATCCCCATATTGTGAGCTTTGGCCCCCAATATTTCTGGGCTACAAATGAAGCCAACTCGCACTGGTAAGGCGATTCTTAAACAAGAACCAGAAACCCAAAAGGCAGACAATGAAAAAACAAAACAGCAACAACAAGTTAGAATATGACACATCTAAGGACGTGATATACTGCAGTGTGTGCTGCCAGTGTCCTCAACTAGCTAAGAAGTCTAGTTTGTTTTTCATCTGAAACAGTGCCTTCAGGGAAGACCACATCACCATTCATGGGAAAAGTTAAAAACCTAAGTGTCACAGTTAAGGAACACTCTGTTAAGTTGCGTTACGTTGCTTTTTCTGTATTGCTTTTGCATATATTTACATTTGGGCCACCTAAACTGTACTATGGCCACCAAATTTAGGGGCTTGATAGCCCATGAAGCCAGTGCTGAAAAATATTAACATCCATCATCTAATTAAATCCATGCTAGTGAAGCTTTTTGTTGTTTCTTGTTGTTTTTGTTGACACAGTGTCAGATTCATGGAATTTTTTTCATCTGCAGTTACACCTACATTGTGCTGTATTGCATTATATTGAAAATGCCTTTGAGACTGATCATGGCAGGCGTGCCAGGGATACCAAGGTGGTTTTCTTGCTGGGTTCTGCTCCTGGCACCCTGGGGCTGAGTCAGCTAATTAGACGGCTAGCACCATGGCTGACCAATCTAACTAGCCAATGATAGCTACAGATAACAGCAGAGAACAGTTAGCCTTTAGCTAACTGCAATCTGTCCATCAGGCATCTCTGCTATAAGCTATATTACCTTGGTCCAAATGGTACTACTTTACTGGAGGTCAAGTGAATTATTCATGACACTGCTACAAAAGCATTTAACCCAGTGTAATAAAGCTTAATGACATCTTTATGACAAGTCCAAAATGTACCCATGACAAATATTCATGACATAATGCAATGACAGATGTCAAGATATGGTTATTACAGTGTAATAGCAGTCTTATGCACACCCCTTCAAATAAAATGTTACTGTTAAGTGTCCTCTGTTTGATATAAATGAAGTGGATTTTTAAAGTAATACATACTGATATAACACTTAAGTACCACTAACTAGAAAATGACTACAGTATCTTGTTGATTTGATTTGAACACCTCAGTTATAATCCTTGAAAAGACAGGAATTATTGCAGGGCAGTTAAATTGGATTGCATTAGATTGCCAAATAAACTGGTACTTCATTGTATAACAAATGCATGCTGTTTTCATTATTTGTGTAGCCTGTTTTTTAATGACTGAGTGACTTAATGTGATCAACAGACCTTTTTAATGTAACAAATTCCCCCATAGTGATGGCCAATGAGCCGTTTTGTGGCTACTGCATGCAAAACAAACTGTTGTTTGCAATGCTGGCTTGCGTCCACATCACATAAGTGTTTTTCAAGGAAAGACCCATTGTGTATATATTCCTTTGTTTGATTTGCGCAACTCATTGCATCATGTTTGAAAAAAAAAAAATGTTCAGAAGTCTCTATTTTCTTTCTTATGACATGTAGCATCACCATCAAATTTGGATTTTAATTATGAAGAACATGGTTGAAAACACCACATGTTGTATGAATTAGTTTGTTTGGAGTATACAGTAGCATGTATGATTTGACATTTCCTTGGATTAGCTGCTTCAGAGCATGTTGTCCCTCCCTGTTTAGCTTGAGTGTGTGAACAAGGTCATCAAGCTCTCTCAGTGGTTGTTGGTCTGGCTTTAGACAGTCTTCCTAAAACCAATTGTAGGAAGGAACCTGAAGCAAACTTTTCCCCTGTACATCCTTTTGCCACGTACTGTATATAATATGTATATTACAGCAGCATAGAAGAAAACACCTATATATATGGGGCCCAAGTCATTTGTCTTGTTTTCCTGCTGTTTAGGAGATGTATCTGAGAATGCGTCTGCATGAGAGGATCCAGCTGTTATATTTGGCAAATCACACCACACATGTAACCCATATTGGAACAGAGAAGAAGCTCCAGGCTACCAATCTCGATGGCTCCCTCCACTGTCTAACCAAAGTAATATGATTGACATGATATAATTATACATTCCTTTTAATGAGCACATCAAGACATAGCACAGTCAGTACTGCTTAGTGTTAGGCATCCAAAATTTGTTTTGAATTATAAACATAAAATAATCCCTGCAATTTTTTTCTTATTTCGTCACTTTGGACAACAGCAGATCATCCATCAACCACTGCAGCTGTTTCACACTCACACACTATGACAACCTCAGGATGGAATGTATTCCTTCTATTTGAAATAATAAAATTGATAATAAGGTATCAATAAGCCCTTAATGAATGTGAAATGTATGCTTGGCTAATGTTATCCGAAAGTCATACAAGTAATCTGCTAATGATGGTTTTGCTCATGGCAATTGGCAATTGTGGGAAAGCAAAATCTGAACCATGAGGTAAAACAAGGACAGCTTCTCAGGAGTTGTCATATCATGCACGAATGAGCTTTTCCTCAGTTATAATAACAGTGATTCTGCATTCAAAGTGCACTTGGCAGTCAGCACAATACTCTGTATTTACAATGCTGCCCTTTATGTCAACTCATGACTCTAATGCAACATCAAATTCCAACATTCATTTGATCATCGTCAATAGACTGACATGCTTTCTCTGAAAAGATAATCATGTTTGACATGTTTTTCATACCTAAAGAAAACAAAGTGTGGATCCTTTGCAGCCTCCCAGTGGTCTCATGACCCAGATAGGGGATGTGATGCATTGGAGATCTTCAACAGAACATCAAGTGGCGACTCAGAGGAGAGCAATTTACCAGCATTTTGCTGATGGTCAGATAAGTTGATCCCTGGTCTCTCTCTTCCCTGCTCTGTTGGGAAGTCACTCAGTCTAACCTCATATTAAGTTGAAACTATCACGCATTCCAAGACAAGAAGCACAGATACCGTACAGCAATCACTGGAGTCTATTAGGGTCAATTTTCCCCTACTCATCTCCAAGAAATGACTCATTACTACAATTAGACTGGCACAAGAGACTAATCTACTGGTGATCCTTGCCAATGCTTTGCAAATTGATTCAAACTTGTTGCACTCATTTATTGTTACTGCTTAATCAATTATATATTTAGAAACACTGTGGACAAAGTAGATCAAATAATAAGTTGTAGGCTGCTGAGTCCTTTATGAGACAGAAAATTAAGCCTGTGGCAGTTATGATCTCATGCAGCTTTCAATTGTCATATCAAACCAAGTATCTGTTCACATCAGCATTTCTATCAATATCATATCTGTTTTATCTTGGCATCAGATTTTAAGCATTATGTGTGCAGATGAACCTTTCATGACACTGGTATGTTTCATTAGCCACGATGTGGCACAGTGTGGCTGTAGGGACAGCAGTGTCAGTGAGTCCACCACCTTGGTAAAGACTGAAATCATCTCAACAACAATTAGATGGGTTGATTGCAGACATTCATGATCCTTGCAGAACAAATCCTAATAATTTCTTGGTCATCTTTGGTGATGTGGCATTTTCCTGGCCCCACCAGATGGTTTTATTTGTAAAATGTATCCACATCTACTGGATGGACTGGCACCAGTTTTGTATTTGGAGATATTCATGGTTTATAGATGGTGACGCCTACTGACTTTGGTGATCCTCTGACTTTTTCTCAAATGTCACCATGAGTTTTTAATTTGTGGTTTTGACTGAAATATCTCAGCTATTGGGTGGATTTCCATGAAATTTGGTACAGACATTGCGCCTGGGAACCAGACGAATCTGGTGAGCTTATGTTTTCATTTGCTCTGGCAGATTCACATTTGCAAATTATTCTGGCGGTCTCAGGCTAACAGACATTCAAATCCTCTTGACTATGAATCATAGTCTTGTGATCCCACAAATTTTCATCTAATGCTATCATCAAGTCAACATATGCTTTGGTTTGTGACTGAATACCTGCAAATCTAATAACATTACCATCAGCCTCAGCTGTAGCTACTGTGTGTTTAGTGCTAATTTGCAGATATTAGCATACAAATAGAGTAAACTAGAATATTATAATCATTATACCCCCTAAACACCAGCATGTCAGCATGGTCATCATGAACATGTTAGCATGCTGACAGCAGTTAAGTAAAACCACTGCTGTGCATCAGTAAAGCCACACAGAGGGACTTATATGCCAGTCTTATTTCAGCCCACTGGAATAGAAAATATAGTCTTGTTCATTTAATTAATTCATTCTAAATATTATAATTAGCATATTGATCCACAGTCGTCTTTACCTTTTCTGTTTCCTTTATTGACACCTAGCAAGCTAATGATTGATGTAATTAGCTGGCTAATTACCTAGCGTTTCGCTATCATTAGCTATCAGATATAACTAGCTAGCTAATGATTGATGTAGATTAGTTAGCTAGTTACCTTGCATTTTGTTAAAATTGACTAACTTAAGGTGTGACTATACTGAGAGTCGAAGTCACGCCCCTTCACGTGAGCCCCATGGGACCTAAAAAAAACAACAGGAAACATATGAATGATAGTCTATGGCTAGAGACTTTTAATTTTTTGATCCCGTTTGAACTGTACCTCGAATTATGATGTTTGTCGATTGAAAACATAGTTTAGCAAGACAAGAAAGTCACAATTTCTGGTAGGTTTGTGGTAGTTTAGTTGGAAACTGCTCAGTGAGCTACATGTCTCGGTCACACAATATTCATCATCACCACAAATATCGGTCGCTTGTATAGTTATCTTACCTGATGTGTTTTATTCAGTGACTCCTGGTCCTTTTATCAGCCTCGAAGAGAAATAATAAATAAATTGTGATAGTAAGACCCACTGTTGTGTAACTAAATCCCTGTACAAAAACACACAGGCATCGTAGCGCCAGCGGCTAACGTTAGCTTTTGGAGGAAAAAAGTCATGACGTCACTCCTGCGGCTTCTGCGTGCCGTAACAACATAGTTTATCTAGCATATCTAAGTACAGGAAACAGGAAATTTGACAGAGGTTCTGCCAGGTACCAAGCTTGGGCGGGAGGGGTCATTTGCAACAATGAGACTCGCTCAGACTATAAAACCATGTCCGCACAGGAGATGTAGCCTGAGCAACAAGTTTGCTGGGAAGCAGCAGCAGGCACAGTATTGAATGTTAAAAAAACAGAAGTGTCAGACGCACTTTAAACGGACTGAAATACACGGCTGTGTAGACATGCCGTAAGAGTAGAGTTATATGATTTTGACCCCATAAACATTAAGAATACGTCTCATTAGTGGTTTCAGTGGGAGACAAGAGAGGAAAGAGACTCTTGGGAAAGGGTGTGAGTCAGACACAGGTGTCACTTGATTTGATAGTAGCGTATGTAACAATCTGCGTAAATCTCCCAGCTTTGCTTGATTTTCCTTTGTTGTAACTACACTAACACAAGACACAAGACACAGTAATGAGGAGATTAAAGCCAGGAAAGATGATGTGTAATTTGTGGACCATCTATCTTTGCTGTAATTAGGGTCAAATCAGTAAGGTTTACACAAAGAGACCGTGGACTTTCCCCTTACACTCACCAGATTTCATGGGGTGTTAATTTAGCCACAGAGAATGGTCTAGTGAAATATGTGACATATGTGCCAAATCCATTCAAACTTTGGTCAGTGATAGCTTTATCATCGCTAAGCCCTGCAGACAATTTTAATGTTTGCCGTCTATAGTTCTTGAAAAGTAGGGCAGATGTTATTTCCAAATTAAATAAACTGTTTCTCCCAAAGATTTGGGCTTTTTTAGAAACATGCATTTAGTGGTGTGAGGATGGTGGTAAAGCTAGACTTTAATTTTTATTTTTCCTGGTTGGAATGCTGTATTTCTCACTCTGGTGCATGACAGGAGTCTGATCCCGTCGTGGTCCTGGCTTTTGTAGTCTGGATGAGGCAGTCTTAACTGAAGGGCTCTAGTAACGACCACTTAAAAGAGGCTTCAGATGGAAGCTGTCATTATTTCCCTATAGGGAGACAGAGGGCAGTGGTAGGTGAGGCCACACACACTTTGGGAAAACCTCTTAAAAAAATTCTTGTTTTTGCCAAGACTTAAATATTAAGATTAAGTCGCACTGGTATCATTCACTGGTATCAGTCTGTGCAAATGCAATACGTGATATTTGTCAGGTAGTCATGTCTGTTTTTCTTATTAACAAGAGCAGAAGCATTCATCCCTTTTCTCAACATACTGGCTCGACTTAACTGAACTCTCCTCCCAGTCTGGGCTTAACTAAGATTACATCCTATCATAAATGTGTCACAGTAGATTTAGTAACTCAGTTTTTAAGTTCACATTTTCTGCTGGGCCCTGCTGTCTCCGCTAACCTACCATTTCGCTGTACACAAGTCCCTATTGAGATGTCGACATTTTATGAAATATCCATCAATTTCAACATTATTAGATCATACATACGCCTGCCTGGCATCCAGACTAACCAAGAGAGATGGAGATTTCAACCACATGGCGCTGGACCGACACTCCAAAACAGCCCTGCGGTTGGCAACATCCTCTCAGACCCAACAATTTTTTCGACCTAGCTGCTGCTTTTATAGAGTTGCTGTGTATTTTTGGAGGTCACAATGTGACCGGAGCACAGGTCATTCACTGGTCAGTCTCAATGTTGTTCATTCTCTCATGTTTTTTCCATCATTACTCATAAAGAAATAAACTGTGGGTGCGGCAAGGAAGAATATTAACAGTTTGACCCTTCCTTTGAGATTTGCCTCAGCTATGCTAGCTTTTCAGCACCTAGTGTTCAACATACTATGTATTAGGACTGGGCAATATATCGATATCATATTGATACCATGATATGAGAGTAGATATTGTCTTAGATTTGGATATCTTAAGGCATAGGTGTTGTCATTTTCTGACCTCATCCGACCAGAGGTTTTCAAAGTCTGAGACTGTGGGCCTTCCCTCAGGCGAAGCTTGGAAAAAGGCACCTCCTCATCCCACTTAGTTTGAATGCTTAGTGTCGTTCAATTCGTGCTCGTAGGATCAATTTGATCCCATAGACACTCAACAGTTGAGCTAAGATGGTATGATATTACTGTTTGACTTAACTTGAGACTACACCAAATACATGAAAAAGATCTGTCCTAAGACATTTATTTGTTTCTCATGCAGGGAAAGTGGGAAAATCAGTGAAATTCACCAGAACTACTGTATGTCTGGGTTATCTCTTTGACCCATTCACACATATGCAGGTTATTCTATGTGATCTCCTTTTGATAACTAATATACTGTTCTTTCTTTTCCATTCACTGAGCCTCCCTTGAGACTGTTAGGGGCCCCACTACTTTTTATTATTTGTCTTTACCCAGTTAGTCATTATATCCACATTTCTGATGATTACTGATCAAACATCTCATTATGCCAATATTTTGTGAAAGCACCAGTTTTTATCTTTACAGTATTATTGCAATATCTATATTGAAGTATTTAGTAAAGTTCAGCCAATAACAAACCTACACCCATTACATTTTCAAGGACATGCATTACCTGAAACTATGCTCTTCCTCCTTTCTCCTCAGTCGTAAACACGCAGTGTCACTGCTTCAATATTAAGGGCCCTAACAGCATTCTATTGGTTTTATAGTGGAGGTTTTGATGCATCTGTGCCAGCGACATGGCTATAACCGGAGGTATTATGTTTTTGGGTTGTCTGTACATCTGTACATCCGTACATCCATTCATTTATCTGTACATCCCTACCATTCTTGTGAATGTGATATCTCAAGAACACCTAAATGGGATTTCTTCAAATTTGGCACAGATTTCCATTTGGACTCTAAGATGAACTGATTAAAATTTAGAGGTCGATGTTCAAGGCCACTTCGACCTCTTGTGAACGTGATATCTCAAGAACACCTTGATGGAATTTCTTCAAACTTGGCACAAACACCCACTTGGACTCAATAATAACTGATTAGATATTGATGGTCAAAGGACGAGGTCACTGTGACCTGATGTCCATTCCAATATCTGAGGAACACCTGGACGGAATTTCTTCAAATTTGGTACAAAATGTCAAATTGTTAAGTGAAGACAGCAGTTTCTCATTGGAAAAATATTCAGTGGAATCATACATGTTAATATAGTGATAACTTACATTTTGCCAAAAAAATACATGTAATATCTACCCTATTAAATTCCTTTAAAGTCTTCACTTCATATATGAGTCTCAACAGACATGTATGTAAACTGCAACTTGACTGGTTGGTGTAGGCATACAACTGTGAGGCAGTAATTCTAGTTTTTGAACTCTCTGATTGTTTCCAGTTTTCAGTCCTAGTTTTAGCAACAAAAGCTGGGAGTCTCCTCAGTCTCTAATGAGTGAAGCATTTAGAGACTGACTTGTCAGTCTACACCCAGCCCTACTACATGCAGTATGTGGGAGCTATTCCTTCATCATAACATAACATTTCAATATTAGTGCAGTTTGTAACGGACTTGTGACCAGTTTAAAATTTGAGATCAACCTTACATCGAAATATGTCACTTGAATCTGAAGAGTTTACTTCGGATGAAACAGATCCATCCTGTGGTCAGAAAGACATGGCTCTTACTTATCAGCTGTCTATGGATTGGTCCTCCAGGCATGATTCATCCATTTCCTCCTGACCCATTTTCAAAGTTTTCTTTGGATGCAGCTTGCGGATCGTTGTGTCAACCCTTTGCACGTGGATGCCATAAATGTGTGATTTATGTTGGACCCCATGTAGACTTGAGCTGTAACTGAGGTATTTGACTTTCCCAACTTGATTTTAGTTTGCACTGTCTGTAAAAAGCACAAAAGAACCACTGGTGTTCATCTCTAAATCTTTAGGACACAACACCATGACATTTTAACAGAGATAAGCGTACTGTAACTCAAGTCACAGAAAGTCAAGTCATGCAGGAATGGAAAACTTTCACATAAATGAATTCTGATGAACTGTTATATGGTTTTGATCCTCATTTAAATGATTCTGAGCAACAGCCATGAGCTGTGAGCGCAGCGTTAGGAGAGCACCCAAGCACGTCCACACGTGAGATGAGTTGTTTGCTCCCCGTGAGAACCAGTGGTGTCTGTTGTGTATCAGGGCCATGGCTCAGAGGTTGGCTGGAAGTGCGATGGGGACCCGCAGCCAGGAGAGAAGGTCCTGCAGGATATAAAGGAGAGGAGAGGGCAGGAGAGGCGGCTCCAAGAGATCCAACAGCAGCTGGAGATCCTGGGCTGGGGCCAGGAGATGACTGTGAGTTCAAAGCAGCCTCGTTCACACACAACAGAACACATGCTCAAATTCACATAAGTACTTACATCCACACTGGGCCTGTGTTGTGCATTAAAACACTCCACAGTGCTTCGATCCGTAGACACGTGTGTGACAAATTATTACAAGCACACAGTTCATTCTCAGTCATTCTCACAAGGGGACGATGAAATCACATGCAATATTCATGTCTCTGCAGGCTCATATTTTTCCTCTTTTTCTCCTCACTTTCCTTCTCTTTCTTTGTATTACTAATACACTACACTGTTAAAGTTTCATATAAAATGTATGTTTTAATTCACACTCAACAAAAATATCAACACTTTTGCTTTTGCTCCAATTTTTTGTGAGTTGAAGTAAAAAAAAATTGAAGACTTCTTTGGTGCACATGAAAGATTTTTTTCTCTCAAATTTTGTTTGCAAAAGTGTTAAAATCTGTGTTACAAATTTGGGCCAGGTTATAAAAAATTAGTTTTGCTTCTTGAATGTACCACATATTTGCTGCAGTGACACACTGCACACATGGAAATGAAACTGAAAGCAGCTTCTCTAATAATTAGTATATCATGAAGGAAAATGCTCATAAATGAATGCAACACATTAATAAGGAATCAGCTGAAATGCCCATGTTGCTCTACGTCATTAGCAGCTAATATAACCTACAGAGACAGGGAGTGGGGTGGGTGGAGGTCTCAAAATTGAAGAAAATAATATGTTTGGGTGGGTGGCGGATGATGGTGGATGATGTATGCAGACATGCGGATGAGCTCAGAGCTACTACACATTTAGTGACGCAGCATTACTTGGATTAGTATATATGTATATAT
>JAJHUR010101206.1:0-56692 GCA_027495735.1 Lutjanus campechanus | reverse complement strand
CTTAGCTGGACAAGCTGTCCTGAGCCAGGATTGACCATTTTGCCAAGTTAGTCGCCAGCCAGGCTTCATCCTTTAGTTGAAAACTGCTGCTGTCATCAAAGGTGTCCATGAAAAAAATGCTTAGGTTAGCAAACATTAGCGAATTAGCTGCCTTCCTGAGTCCGTATGTGAGTCTCCAAGGATTCAATTGGAGCTCTCAAGTGCTGTCCAAATTAGTCATAAAGTTCTAGAGTGAAGTTATTTCTATACCATCGTATCAGAATGGGTTGGATTCTCACTGGGAGCTGCAGCACTGCAACCCTTTCACGTTATAGAGTCATTTAATTCTGTGGTAATTCTGTGGCAAGCAGGGATGGCTAAAAGGAGAGACAGCAATACAGCAATACCATGTCTTAAAAATATTTAGTGTTAAGGGACCTTTACATTAGTTCATAGATGATTGGATGCACTGGCAGGTCTCAAACTCAATATTCCTCGCCATGAGGAGCATGATATATTAAAGTAAGAGCTCACACAATTGGCTAGATGCTTGCATCAACAGCCCTTTTATAACACACTGGCTGGATGATCATTTTTCTTCTCCACAGGGCCATTGTTTGTTTCTTTTTGTAGTTGTGCACCACTGGCTGCCATTCACAGTCAACATCACATGAATAGACCTGTTCTTTGCTTCACATACCAATGACAAATTAATCAACAACTTTGAAAAAAAAAAACAGGTATTCGCCATGTACGCCCTTGAGTGGGTATCAGTTACTTTATTTTGGCACAAAACCAGCATTGCCTCATTCTGGTCACATAGTCCAAGGTGACAGGCATTGTGGAATTCTATTTCCTAAAAAAAATAAATAAATAGAATGTATCAGTTAACTGTGAAAGTGTAATTTTGTACAAATATATTACATTAGGAAACAAAACATGTCTCCTGTGCTCAGTTTAGAGCAGTTAGTTTGGTTTCCTTTTTTGAAATATTGGTCCATTGGTGGATGATTTTTCTGACAATACAGACAGCTTTGCAGTTTGCTTTATGAGAACATTAGCAGGGCAGATTTAAACAAGTCCAATTTGGCACTATTAATCTAGACCACTTATCTGGAACAATGTAAGTTAAAATGTAAAATTAAATTGTGAAAAGTGATCTGAGGTATGTATTGCCCACAAGGTACACAAGGGCCCCGCCTCCCCCTCGTGTCAAAGCAGGTGTCAGTGTTTACAACTTTGATGAGAGGATGAAGCAGAACTAATGAGAAAAAAAAAACATCCTGAGAGTGAACGGGGTGAACAGTTATCAGGTAAACTTGTGTTTCCTCCTCTTCAAGTTCAGTACATTCACAGTAACATTAAGGTGATGTGATAGTTTGCAGCGCATAATGCATCTCTGTCTGTCTAATGTTAGTTGTGCTGTTAGTTGTGCTGTGCAGCCACATTCAGGGCTGTAGAGTGACTTTGTGTCTGACAGAAGTGAAAATGAAATGCATCTATTTATCACATTTGATGAGCCCCAACATGCAGCAGTGTTGCACATGAACATCCCACAGCAGCCTCTCTGGAAACCAGTCTCTGTCCAGACAATGTTATCAGATAAATGTACTTAAAGTAAAAGTATTCATGTTGCAGTAAAATGTTCCCTGTCAATGTTATTATGTCTGATGTTTTTGGATTAATATTATGGCGTTAATGTTACTGCTTTTTACTGCTGTAGATGTTTAAGGTTGAGCTCATTTTAGCTACTTTATAGGCCACTGTTGGCTGGTTTAATCTACAGCAATGCATCATGGTCTATAAGACCATCAAACATCTGTAGCATCACTGTCCTGTGAGAACCATGTATCCCTAAAAAGTCAGAAAACAGCCTTTTTTCCAGCTTTGTGGGTTAAAAAAAAAAGTATTTGCCTTTGGGGTGTAGTGTAGAAACATAATTTTGGATAAAATGAAACTCAAGTGAAGTACAAAATAAGTATAGTACTTTATGTAAATGTAGTTACTGTCTACATTTACTGTCTACGATTTACTATAGTTACTGTCTACCACTGATTACAATTCTGGACTCATGTAAGATGGAAATGATTAATGTATTGATTCTGACAGATGATTGATTAAATATTGAATTTAAAATCAATTAACCGACTAATTACGAGGCAGCACACCCAATGCTTAGTGTTATGTTTTAGTATTTTCTACATTTTATATTTATTTGTGTTCATGTCAATATTTACTTATATTAGGACTTTACACAAAAATATTCTATTCAGTAAATATTGTTTTTTTTGTACCTTGGTCAGTTCAGAGGGCCCCTCAGCAGAATTTTGCTTAGGGCCCCACGGAGGTCAGGACCAGCTCTGATATTATCTCTTACCAAACAGTTTTGAGCATGAATTTTGCTTATTCATCGCTGTAGTTTGTACCAATTGTTGCTTTTGTGCCAGTAAAGTAGGGTTTTTAAGTCTTAAATGAGCAGATAAATTCACCGACATAGATTTTTTTTCTGTGATGTCGGTGTAGGGTAAAACTGTTCTGCAATAAACTGTGTTGTATTAAAGCTGTTGTGTTGATATTTGTGCCTGCAGGCCTAGAGAGGAATCTTAAATGTATGTTCTGTTTATGTATGCTGTGAAAGCTTGTATGAGTCTAGTCCACCGCCACGATTAGGCTACCTAAGCAGATGGTAGGTTCCAGTTAAGTGAGACTGAAAGGGTTAAAAAGCCTGTGATATTTATAGAATATTTTTGCTTTTTTGTTTCCCTCCAGCCTCAAATAATTTTTAGTGAACTTGCTGGGCTGATTTGGACTGAGAGAGTCACTGAAGATATGTTCACAACTGACTGTTAGGGAGGGGGGGGGGGCTTATGCTGTTAGGGGACCATGGCTCCGGCACATCACCGAGCCATATGTCAGCCCAAAGAGTCCTGAACAAAAGTGTAACCTCATAATTCAGTATTACTCAGTTCTCAATGTTTTCAGATATTTTCAGCAACTGTGTTCTATCAGGATAAAGAAACTCCTTAAAGTGCATCAAGATCAAGTGCAGATGCAATTTCACATGCCAAGAACATAGACTAAGACATAATCATAGCAATGTATGGGGGAAAAAATAGCACTTTCATAATGAAAGACAAAATTCGTCACTAACTTAACAACTGATTTAGAGACTTTTTCTGGCACGCCCCCTTTCACTGAAGAAAGTTCATACCCACCCACTGCACAATTTGTATTTGTCATTAACAATAACAGATGAAGCAAATAATAAAAAAGGATCCAAGTTGGATTTTAGTGAAATAAAGGTCAGCATGATAGTGGCAGCAAACGTTTGTTTATTTTCCCTGCATAAATCGTAATTGAAACTGAAACTAGTTTCAGTTTGGTTTTTTCCAAGCTCCTCTACACCCTCCCTGCAGTGGCTCTATGACCCCCGAGGGGGCCCCGCACCCCAGTCTGAGAACTACTGAACTATAAAGAGGAAAATAACATAATAGAAAGCAGTTTGGAAACATTTCCAGTAGAACCTGTAGAGATCCTGATGCAGCAAAAATACATAAAAAATATCAAGATACAGTATATCTGCAAATGTATAATGCAGCTTGTCCAGTGCAGCCTGGTCTCAAAGAAAAATAAGCAAATGATTATGCTATCATTCTAACACACACTCGCACACACACTCACACACACACCCACACACATGCACACAGACAAACTTGCCTCCCTCAGTTTTGTGCTATTGAGACTTATGCATATTGATGTGACCTTGGCCTTTAACCTCATCCTGTGGTCATTTACCTGATACCCTGACCCTAAAACAACCTCTCCCCAGGCAGCCATCTTAATGAAGACTTTCTAGAATATTTTCATGAAGTTTTGTGTGAACTTTTGGACCCCACAAAACATTGATGCGTCTCTGCAACTCTCTTGCCAGCATCACTTCATTCTGTCAGGGGGAAAGAAGCTGAAATATAAATGAAGGACAGTGTTAACACTAGAGTAGTCTGAGTGCGTGTGCTCAAATGTGTGTCCTTCCTAAAGAGGCTAAGTGTTTCACTGTTGTGTAATATAATCAATAGTACAGGGACATTTGCCCTTGTCATTAGACTCCAGGAGGGTAGAAGCTTTCAGACTCCCTAATTCAGTAAGAAGACTCACCATTAGAAAATGTAGAAAAGAAGTTATGTAAAATATAAATGATCCCGATGTTACACTTTTAGAAAAAGCCAGGTACCAGCATCATTGTATTTTTAAATTCAGCTAAGTTCTACACACACAAACTTGAAAAAAGTCAAAATGACCACCTTGGCTGCTCTAGTGTTAACACTGACTATCATGTGGTGAGTGGTGAGTTCAGAGATGAGGACGTTCCACTGTCAAGTGGATGAAGCAGGGTTAAGGGTTTAACTCCTACTGGGCTAATCAATGCTGTAATTCAGTCAAAGGCACTTTGGCAAGATGGCATCCGCAAAAAAAATAATAAATCTGAGCATATGCGATATGCTCAGAGAAGGCTTCATGAAATCTTCTTTGAAAAGCACCGGCCCCTCCACCCATCGCTACGATGGCAGCTGGATAATGGAGAGAGTCGGGGTGAGCAGGTGAGGGAAGGAGAGAGTTTGACACACAATGGCAGGAATGAATACTAGACAGATGATGAAAAAGTAAAAGAACAAAAAGAACTGACAGGGCAGCATGGGTATCATGGACTGGAAAGAAAAAAGAGCCGGCGAGCAGAAGAGAAGTGGAGCGTTATCAGGGCGCCCCAGCCTCAGCAAATATAATGTAGCAGTACAGTAACAGGCAGCATGGTGGAAACCCCATTTGCATTGAATGAGAGGACACAGCCAAAACCTGCTGGCTGGACACACAACCAGATGAGGAGAAGCAGCAAACCTCCACTTCTGCCTCTTTGTTTACTTGTCTCTCTCTGTCTCTTACTGTCTCACTGAAGCAGTTCAAACTCGCAATAACATAATTCACCTTGCTTTGCTTGTTCTCTTCTGTCTCAGACTTTTCTGTTTCTTCGTCTTATCTGCTGTGTCATTATCTGCTGTTTTAGCTCATTTTCTTTTCTTTTCTTTTGGTACTCTTGGCACTGGTTGACAGGGATCTAATGGTACTCTCACAAAGTCGTGAGTGTAACTGTCTGTGTATTAAAGTCTTCTTAAAGTAGCTTCACCAACATCTCCTTTCACCAAACCGATACTGTTTTATCCCTGCAGGAGAGAGAGACAGAGGTGAGGGAATTCACACAGGGAGAGAATTAATTATAATATTTGAGACATAGACACATGGGGATACAAAAGTTTGAGGGGGAAGATAAACTTATGAACTACTGACACAGATACAAACCCAGGATCCAACATCTCAATTAAAATTAAACAGGGTATGATTTGCCTTCAGGGACACACAATTGGGAGAACTTGGAACAGTTAAAGACAAAATCGGGTCTTGTCTATTCTTCTATGCAAAAGGATCCCCTTTCCCCCTAGCTCTAGTTCTTGATTATTGGAACCCTTCTGCTATGTGATGAATCAACCCGTGTTTCCACCAGTTTTAAGCAGAACCATTGTAGTACCAGATGCTCAGCAACAGAGGGCATTGCACAGTTCACAGTAGCCTGTAGAATATGACTTTGGTTCCCAATGGAAACATGTTATTTTTTTTATTTTAGGTGGGAAAGTTTTTGAGTGCTGAGCCAATATATTTTTGGTGGAAATGGTTCAAAATTAGGTGCCTGAACTAGAACAGGGCTGGTTCGTTGCTTGGTGGAAAAGGCCTATCAGAAGGTTATACCTTGAACCCAACATAAATGGTTATACCTAAAACTGATTGTGAAAGGTTCCACCCATTACCCCCTATGAGAGGCTTACAAAGAACCCCTCTAGTGTGACCGTTCCAAGCAGAAGCCTCTCTAGGGTTCTATTCAGAACCTTTCCAACAAGAACCTACCCACAGGCCTCATCCACCAACATGGAACCAGCCCCTTTCTGGTTCAACTAAAACCCGAAAAGTTGTTTCCTAGCTGGAACCAAAAAATAGCAGGTTTTCTTTGGGAACCGAAGTGGGTGTGTCACATCCTATAGGTTGTTGTGTACTGTGCAACACTCTCTGTTGATGACATCCTTGATCAGAATGGTTCTACTAAAAACTGGTGGAAATGTGGGCTGGTTCACTAGATGGCACCAAGGGTTCATGGGTTTTGAATGGAACCAGTTCAAGAACCAGAGCTCATTTGGTTAAAAAAAAACAGTGGGTTCTACTACCCTTTTTATTTTTCAAGGCTTTCATCTGGAACCCACCCAAGGGGTATAAAATTGCCTGTTTATAAGGGTTTCACCTGTAATTTACTTGTCTTCTTGGTTTTCTGATTGAATCCCATATACAGTATTATATATTATGGTCATTCATCATTTTAACAATCTACTGTATGTTATAATTACCAATGTTTCAATTGAGAAAACATTCAAACTTTTTTTTTTAATGAGTAAAACATTTACAGGAGAGGCTGTGTGGGTCCCAGGGGAAAAAGTCACAGGTGTGAGCAGTGGAATCGGCAACAACATGAAAGACACGACACAAACCTGATCTCAGCAGAGCTCACAGGCTGTCCTCAGCAGGTGAATTTATTTCATCCCCAGCAACGGTGACAGAGAAGGGAGAGAAAAATGATAATTAGTAACATCATGCCAAGGTCCACTTACTACACCAGATGACTCATAAGCCATCTACAAACTGAGTCCAATGAGAGCAGTAGGAGTATGGGCACATAATAATGGTGGTAGAAAAGACTGAATAAGCCTATTCTCCTACTCCTATACTAAAAGCCTCCACTGGCACCTCTTATTGTTTGTAGGCAGTTGAGTTCATTTCTAAAAAAAAACCAAGAAGCAAATGCTAGCACAAAAGCAGTCCACCTTCAACCAAAAGTCCTTAGCTGGACTCAAGCTTGTTGAAATAAAACATTACATTTAGCTTAGCAGAGAGCCAGAGAGCAGCAAACACTGCTCTGCCCACTATTGTAAGCATGAAATGATGGCAAACACATCAACTATGGCAGAACAAAAGTAAAAATTGATTGAGGTGATTCCAGATACATATACATTTTAAAATAACATTTGAAACATGGGTAAGCATTTGAATATTCGATGTTTGTTTTCTTTTTAACACTCACGCCTTCAACAATCTTTGAAGAACACTTCCCAAAAGGGTTCTTAATGGGACCCTCAGTCTTATAAAGAACCCTTGACAAACCCTGAAATGGCTCTTCAGAAGCAAATGGTTATGGGTAGAAGCTCGGACCTTCAGGAAGAAACCTTTTGGAACCCTTATCTTCAATAAATATGTGATGTGCATATATATGCTGGACTCCCGCTTGTCTGCACATACAGACTAGAGAGGTTACTATGTTAATGACCCAATGTCTAATGATTTGACATCTTTTAATCTCAATATTGACCACTTACTTAATGAATCGTTCCTGATTAATTGAATGAATTGACTCACCAGCCTCAGCAGCACAATAAACCCGGTGAATCATTCAGCATGCTTTTCAAGGACGTGCATCTACAAACTCCAGCTGGGACACTTTGCAAAACATAAATAAAAACAGAATGCAATGATTTACATACTTTTAAACAAAGACAAGATATTTAATGTTCAAACTGATAAACTTGAACATTAAAAAGCTTCTCTTTGCACCGTATTCAACTGCATATAGGTTAAAAACCTTTTTCAAATCATTGCATTCTGTTTGTTTTTACAATTGCTCTGGAATTAGGGTTTGTACATCTTTAACACCTTTTAAATTTACACCTTCTTAAAGCGGTTGATTAACCAAAATAGCTGTTGCTCTGACAGTGTTGTTATGTTATGATGCAACTATTTTGCATCGACAAAATATGTTTTGGTGTAATTTAATATGTAAGTGTTATTTTTCATGGATGGATCACAGGTGCACATGTTATTTCATAGAAGAAATGTTTGAACACATAATGAATTGCTAAGTGCAGCTCCTGAAAAGACATGAAGAGCCAAGATGAGTCAATGGGCACAAAAATGGGGCCTTTTTTTTTTTTTTTAAAGACTTTTGCAGCGTGCCACTTCTGCTGCTATTGTTTTTCTGCATAAGTGACACTGACAAAAACATGCATTTAAAAATGAGTGTGGCAATAATTCAAAACAGTAGCAGATTCACATAGAGCAAGAATGGACGACTGGTTGCAAATTAGAACGGGTGATATGCTGACAGGCTCCGAGGCCTGTGTACTTAGAAATCTAAACTAAAAACCACTCGATGCCACATCAAGGACCCATCAAGGTTCATTTAGCTCAGAACTGAGAGCAGAATACTGTTCCTCGGAGTGAAAAAGAGCTGGGAGCTTATCAAAAAATTTTCATTACTGCCTGAGCTCTCTGAGGGTTGTCTTTTATGTTCTGGATCAACAGGCTTTCAAAGCAAATGAATAGAAGAGGGAATGTGACAGAGAAATCCAACGGGAGAGAGAAATATACTGTAAAGGAAGAGAGAAATAGTGTACATGTTAAAATATTCTGAAGTTATACTGTGTACTGTGATCACAGTAGGGCATAATTATATTATATTGAGAGTGGGAGTTGCGAGCAATGTTGAGTAAAGGTCAGAGAAAGTCTGTTTAAAACAGTGGATAAACTTTATCATTATCACATAACTTTATTATGATCACAGAGTGAACACAGATCCACACCTACTCATTAATCAGGTTAAAATTAGCTCCACAGCTACTGCATTATGAAGCTACTGTTCATAATGCTTCGTGAGGGCGTTACCAGTTGATTCCACTAAGCATGGCACATCTGCACCACGGTTCTGATCTGTCTTCCACACGGCTGCAGCACCCACCAGCAGTGTTTAAGAAGCGTTTTAGCAGTGGAGCGTTTTTCCCTCCTGATTATGTTTACTTGCTCAGATTTTTGATTAGTTCCTCTTTTCTTGCTCTTTGTGCTTCTACCATGGATAAGCAGGGTATGTGGTTAAATTGTTTTGTTTCTGTCTGTCTGCACAGGTCTTTTATTTTGAAAATTAACCAAATTCTTCCTGCCTTTTCTGTGTCTGACTTCCTGCGCGTTCGATCTGTTCTGTGCTAATTGACGTGGCATCTGTCAAAAATAGACTCGTACAGGCATGTATTTGAAGTGGAGCAGAGCGGAGAGCCGCTTCTGGGATGTGTCAAGGCGTTCCTGGTGGAATCACAAGCACTGTGTAGAATGGCTGCAATCAGCTCTGGCTGATGTGGTGCAGCCGTAACATGACAGAGCCGAGCCTTAGCTGTTAAATAAACCTGTGCATCTCTTTTTCCTTTTTAGATTTATGTTTGTTTGTTTTTTAAATTAATTAATAGGATTAAATAGTTCATGTATTAACCTTCCCTCACCTCCCACCTTTAAGACCACTCCCACAAACTGATGGAATCTCTAAGGATACTCTGCCTGTTCTCATTCCCAAGTCGTCATACACAGATGTTTTTTCATGCCCCTCAGCAACTCATAGAGTCGCACAAGGTACCATGGGCCAGACCAAAGATTCCAATCAGGCTCACTGGATGACTGTGCGAAGTGAAAATTGCAGAGATGTCATTAATTTAAAATTTTCGATAAAATGTGCAGCTATTTCTGATTTGTCCACTGGGGTCGCTCTGATAGTTGCTGGCCTTATGCTATATATGCCATTCCCATGGGCTTGCATACAGGCCACATGACACAACAGTCGATCACGTGCTATTATTGATGTCACATGACGTTCACAACACATGGTCTTTTCTTAAAACCTTCCAAGTAGTTTTTGTTTCTAAACCCGCCCAAACTGCAACCGTTTCACAAAAGGCTTTCTGACAGCATCTTATACAGCCCCTAAAGGGTACATTGTGTATCAGTATGAGATGCCAAGGGGCATGACACAGCAGCATTGGTCGTCAACAAGCTGGGATGTATTTACAAAAATCAATTTGTTGTTTGTTTGTTTGTTTGTTTATTTGACCCTTCATTTACAAAGACAATGGTTGCGACACCAGCACATGTAACATGTAACAGGAGAGTCACAGGACTTATTTTCCTTTGTGGTCCTTGTTGTAGTGTAGCGGTGTGTGTGCACATACATATGTGTAGAAAAAGTGGATTGCAGCGTTAGCAGCATATAAACGCACAAACAATATCAGAAAATATTCACACTGAGCATTAAGAGGAATTAACAGAAATATTTCACAGTTTACTGCAGTACTTGAACAAATACATGTGTAATTAAGAGGGAGCTGTTATTCTGTGGCACTGTGATATGGATGACTGTGGGGAGTTGTAGTAATCTTAAATTTTAATTTGTTTATTTTTACTTCAAACATAAATATGCTCAAATATGCATTTAACATGGATTCAAAATCACATTTTGCTTGAGCACACTGAGCAATGACATAAAAAGAAATATGTGACATTTATCACAAACTGCATTTTTACTTCTCTATGATGATTTGAACTTTCTTTGAAATGAACATATATCATTTTACAGAAATAACAAGATGTGAAATCTCTAATGGATCACTCTGCCAAAGTGTCCTCATAATTTAAACTGTTGAAATGATGAATGAGGACCATCGCTGGGAATTTAAACTGGCCGCATGCACGCCAGAAACACTGCAGAGAAGCACTTATTAGAGTGTTACAAGTGCACATGTGGACACAAATATGCACAATTTGTTCATTAAAATCAGCTTACCCCAACACACACACACACACACACACACACACACACAACTTTGGCTGGTGGTTAATTGCTGCCTCATTAAGTCCCAGTAAGTTTGTGATGAATCTATTACTGAAATAGACACAGTGGAGCAATCAAAGAGTGACAGAGTAGAGACAGAAAACAAACCTTCTCCCCTTCTCCCCCTTCTCTGCTGTGACCTGCTGTGTGACTACACTGTGGGTGGGTGGATGGATGGATGGACTCTTAGAAACAAGGGTTCCAAATGGGTTCTTCCTGAAGAGCTGAGGTTCTATCCAGAACCATTTGCTTCTGAAGAATCTTTTTTATAAAAAGTTTCCTTAAGTGTTCTTTGTAAGACTAAGGGTTCTATTAAGAACCCTTTTCATTCAAAGAATGCTTTTCTTCATGAATGAGTTCTTCAGGCATTAAAATACTTGGAAGAACTATTTTCGTAAAGGTTTCTTTAATATAAAAGGGTTCTGGGTAGAACCCCCTGGGTGGGTCCTAGTTAAAATGCTTGAAATATAAAAGAGTTCCCAGTAGAACCCTCTGGCATGGTCCTAGATGAAACCTTTGGAATATAAAAGGGTTCTTGGTAGAACCTCCAGGATGGATCTAGATAAAACCCTCAGAGGATAAAATTGTTCTCAGTAGAACCCCGTGGGTGAATCCTAGATAAAATGCTCAGAATGTAAAAGGGTTCTTGGTAGACGCTCCTTCCTTGGTCCTTGATAAAACCCTTGGAATATAAAAGAGTTCTCGATAGAACCTCCAGGATGGATCCTAGATAAAACCCTCAGAATATAAAATTGTTCTCAGTAGAACCCCGTGGGTGAATCCTAGATAAAATGCTCAGAATGTAAAAGGGTTCTTGGTAGAAGCCTCACGTTAGGTTAGATAAAGCTCATGAAATATAAAAGACTGTCAGTAGAACTCTCTGTAGAACCCCCCTTTGTGGGTTCTTGCTATCACCCTTAAAAAGTGACAAGGTTCTGGATAGAAACCCCAGAGAGGATTCTGGGTGGAACCATTACACCATTGAAGAGTTCTCTGTAGTACCTCTCAAAGTGGGTTAGGAAACCTTTCACCGCAAGTTAAATGTATATCCCTTTTTGTTGGGTTCTACATAGAACTCCCTGTAAGTGTTTCAAGTGGAACCTTTATAAAAGGCTTTACTAGGAACCAAAAAGGGTTCTCCTATGAGGACTAGCCAAAGACCCTTTTATAGTTTTACGTATATAGAGAGCAGAGGGTAAATGGTAAAAGGACACCCACATTGCCAAATCAGAGGAGAGGAGTGGAGCGAAAGAGGGAGGTGTAAATGGTGCGAAGATGAAGGAGGGGGAGATTTATGATGAGGGAGGGTATACAGTATAAGATAGTAATGGGTAGTAAAAGAGAAATGGCAGCATAAATTTCACAGATGTGCAGAGACAGACAGCCAGAGTGACATACAGAAATGGGGAACAGGGATTCAAAAAACGTAGCAGTAAGAGAGGAGCAGATCATTTCAGGCCAGCTTGTAGTGTAATACCTCGGCGAGGGGGCCCCCCTGCCGAGCCAGTAATCCCCTGCCTCTACAAAACAGAAAATAGAGAAAAAGTTTGAGAAATGAACTAAATGCTGACTCCAGTGCCTCTTCGAAATAAGAGGGTCCAAAATATTATTGGATTATTTAGCAGATTTCAGAGAGAGACAAGCCGATACCGAGGGTTTTGTTCAGTGAGCGCTGCACACTCTGACCTGCTTACTGGCATTATGTTTGACTACTTTCAGCCCCCCCTCCAAAAAAACCCCAGAGATGTCAGGCAGCTGCGTGCATATAACCTCCTCAGCAGCACAGACGCATCTACTGTACTATCTTGTTATTTGACTGCCTCTTGTTCTAGCTTAGGTTAGCCGTATCATTACACTGTCTGTTGGAAAAGAAATTAATATTCAACACAATACTTAAAGAACGATATAAGATGCAGTCTTCATAATGACGCCACAGGCTCCCCTAATAGGGTGGATGACCTGATTAGATTCTGAAGCACCTTGTTACATGACTTTAAATATTAATTAGAGGGAAAAACAATTTTGTTGGAACTACTGTAACTGCTAATTGTTTTAAGATACAGACTGTCTGAGAACAACTTGGCACAGAAGTACTCTCTAATTAATTCATTATCCATTTGCATAACATTCAGTGCAGTATATCATTACTATGGTGTGACATCAGGCAGCTCAAGTGGCTCTTGTGCTGCTTTTATGTGTGCTGTGGTCATGTAATGCCTTTTGTAAAGTGTCTGCTTCTCTTCACGTGGAGAATTACAGTTAGGTGAAAGTGAGTTTGTGGCTGACTGATCCACTGTGTGAGATCATTGATGCCTTCATGGATGATAAACATTTGCACCAAGTCAGCGTAGGTATCAAGTTTGTTAAGTCTCTTTCGGAGACTTGGACTGTAACCTAACCTAACCTAACCTAACCTAACCTAACCTAACCTAACCAGAATGGCCGAGAGGTCCTAGGTTTAAATCCAGGATGAGCCCCTATTTATGTATGATCTTAGGTTTTGGTGGAAAAGGGAATCAACGTGAACACAGCTGTTTACAAGCAGATATTGGTAAGGTGAAACAACCAAGAAAATATTGTCCATCAACTCTGATTGCGTTTGTTTTTATTTTGATGATACTTCATGCACAAAGTCCTCCTTCCCTCATCCTGTCTGAGTCTTGTGTGTTGCATCCTGCCAGCTCAGAGTACAATCCACCCATCTAATGCAACACCCCGATCCACAATGTTGTGGAGCAGATGTCTGTAGGATGTGGCACAACAGTCTTTGATTTCCTGTTTCTTGGCACATTTTGTCCATCTCATTTTCCTGACCAGACATTAGCCAGGAGCAGGCTTAAGTCCCAGCTGTAGTGTGGCTCTTATCCCCACTCACCTTACCAGTGTATTACATCCTCTTTAAACACGTGGTTTTCCTCATTGTGATGCACATAGGGAATCCTGTGGTTCTTTCTCAGAGGATAAATAATTATCGGCAGTTCAATACTAAAAACGTATTGTAATGAATAAATCCTAAAAGTTTAATTGAGATAGATTTGACTGTTTTAGATGTAAAAAATGATGTCTGCGATCTGGGAATGAAATCTGCTTAATCCTTATACTGCAACGTAAATGTGATCCTGGTAATGATCCACAAATAAACTGGGATTTTCTGGGAACACCGCTATAAAATTTAACCTGAACAGTCTATTACATCATGTCGTTGATCACAGCCACACATCTACCTGTTTTGTAATTAAATATGCAGTGCTCCAGGCAACACTTTGGCCGGACTCGTTAAAAAGAAGATGAATGCGTGCAGCTGTTGCACTGGTTATCCAGTGTGTTGGATAGAAAGACACTGGGACTGGGAGGACTGGCAGGCACGGATGGTCCTGAGGGAGTTATTAGCAAAGAGAGAAGATGTAACTGATCTTTCTCCATCTATTTTTCATGGGACTGTGTGAAATGTTTTCAGTGCATCCGTCTCTTCTCAACATGCCTGTTGATTTGCAGTAGAAACTGGAGAATACAAAATCAAAACAAACGTTTTCTGAGCACATAGACATGGAGGTTTCTTTGGTTGTTGTGCACCAGCCAGGTGTTCGTCGCACAAATTTTAACCAGTGGATCTGCTGTGCGTCATTGTGGTTTGACAGTGACAACATCATTCCAATTAGACACTGTAGCTGAAACGCATATTGTCGTCTTCAGATGGCTGTCAAGACAGTCACTGAGGAACATACTTCAGTAAAGTCTGCTTACAAATGGTTGTGGAGTGCAGAGCCGGTAAGAATCTCTTTCTGGCTTTAGGACAGTAATGAATAAGGGGGCTTTCACAACAGGGACCCAGGCCCAGATCAGAGTACACTTGACCCAAAGTCCAGTTCATTTGATCAGTGTGAGGACTGCGTATTGTATCCAGGCATGGTTTGTTGATTCATTTTTGAGTCCAGTTGAAAAGGTGGTCTTGAGTATGGTTGTTTTGAACGGTCGGCAGCAAGTGGACTGTTACCGGGATCTTGCGAAACAACTGTACCACATGTGAAAACTTTTACCTGCACGATCTAATGTCAGTTGCTTGAAAAACAGAATATGAGTTTAAAGCTCCTCCAGAAGAGACTCCACTAGATCCGAGTTTGAGGGGTCTCACTCAAAAAACTGCTATCGATGCATTTCCAATACAGCAGTAAAAATCAAATTACAATTTAGAAGATTGAAATGTAAATGCATGACTTTGCCCTGGTCAGTATTTTTCAAGTATGTCCACTTGCAGCCATGGAAAAAGCACAGACATCAACATGCACTTCACTATCAGTGGGAGTCACTGTCACTGCTGTTTCCTTTTCCCTCCTGTTATGAGTACACTGTGTCACAAAAAACCACAAAGAAAAACCCTGCCGGTTTAGATCACTTAGACTTCCTGTCTGCCATTGGGACACAGTGACAGTAAAGCAACACTGATGATCAGCCTAATGAATAAAGTTGCATGCACATGGACTAAAGTGGTAAGGTGTAGCAGGATCAGGCAATGGTGGGCAACTGGTGGGAAGATGACATGGTCTGGAAAGTTATACAATGATTATATGGAGGACAGTCATGAGGTTAATGAAGGAGAGTCTCAAGCTGAAGAGAGAGGTGTCACCATGACAATCTGATGTACGGTATTCATCCTTAGAAATCCCAGACAGCTTGTTAAATGTCTGTTTAAATTGCAGAGATGTTGCGAAATTAAATTCCATGACCTTGTCTCTGAAGTTCCTGAACTGCAGTTTAGAGTCAAGGAAAGTTTTTGTGTCTCTGGATTAAAAACTTTCATGTCATGAATTAACCAAATTTCTCAAGTAAACTCTATAAATGATCTGAGATTAATTAACTGCTTGCAGTGTCAGAGTGATAAAATCTATGCTGACTTAAAGAGCATGAATAACTTTTCTTATTTTCCAGCATTTTCTTCAGATAGTTTCAAATAAATTGTATGTTTTGTCAGTTCATGTGATTTTTATTATAAGGTGTTCTAATCTAAACAAAAGGAAATACAGTGATTCTCTTGATAAGATGTTAGGTCACCAAAAGTCATGGTATGTTAGGATCTATAATCATTTTGACATGTATTCATATTCACAGTTCAGTCACTTGGTGAACTAACTGAGGATAATCATTTCCCTTTAACAATTAAATGACCCCACAGACAGACAGTGTCATTGAGGAAGACTTTCCCAGTCACAATAGAAAAGTTTCATTATTCTGAATTTGTATTTGTTAACATTTGCCTTGCCCCCAAGGATTTCACTTGGCCTGAACTTTGCCAGAAAATGCACTCCTCATTAGATAAGAAATGTCTAAACCCTTCACTGGTGGTGTTTACTTCATATTGTATGCACAGAGTAGTCTTGTTTCTTATTTGTGTTGAGGACAGGTGTTATACCCCATAAACTTACCCCAGTGCTTACACCCTATGATCTCCAAATATTGTGTTTCTGTACAGTGTGAAAATCAACTTAAGGATTCCAAAAATGTAAGTAATCAGTGTACACAATAATTTATTGTGTTTCTGTTTAATGTGCAGAGATCTGATCGAAAGCTTTTGGTGCATTCAAGGACACTCCAGTGTTCTGCTCTGAGATTTGAGTCACATGTTAACAATGAGCAAACAAGAGTTATGTTATCGGAAAATTGAACCTTGAGGACAAACAACAACAACAATAGGCACACATGGACTTTGTGAAAAAGATGTGAAACTGGTTGTTCCGTGTGTGCTTTTCGACGCTCTTGAGTCTATAAAATAAAAATGTTGTTGACGGTAGTTTGCTTTGGCCAAAATCCAGGTGACTTGAATAAAGGGTTTCCAGCCTGAATTCTCTGTGTTCAGACACTTTTGTAAACAAACTGTGACCTGTTTAGTCAGAGGAGTCCTTAAATGTGCTAAGAACAGAGTGAGGGATGATTCATCTGACGGTGCGTTCACTGCTCGGTAGATTGCCACCTTCTGTATGCTCTTTGCAAAACTCCATTTACTTAAGTGCATAATTAAGTGTTATAAGGAATTTATGCAAAGCAGCAACCAGAGCATCCCCCTCTATCTCATTTACACCGGATATTAAAATGCAATCTGGACACCAGGCATCGATGAGGAAAAACGCACATTAATGCAAGGAATAAATAAGTCGTGACCAGAATATAATCGCATCTGACTGACCACATCTGGATGTATCCTGGCTCGAATTGTGTTTAGAACTCAGGTACGTATAAATGCCATCCATAAAGTGTGCTGGCATCTGTACACAACATATTGATACAAATATTTAGAATGTTGTTCAAAATGAGAGAGCGAGACAGGTAGCGTTATTCAACAGAGCTGGGTGAAAAATGAAAGTAATACAGGTGGGAGATGAATGATATACACCAGAAATTGTTGGGACCACTGAGACACACACAGATGAATTTGTTCATTGTGTGACTTGAACTGAACCTTATTATGATGTATGTAGGGCCTTTGTTCTATCAACAAACCAGAGTCACTGAAATCAGCCTCAAGTTTCCTATAATCCTCCAGATATTCATACCTATGTATGAACTCTGCCCGTGGGCCCAGCTTTCAGCTATCGTTGGCCAAGTGTGGCCTGTGACCACAACCCCCTGACCTGGGCAACAAAAGCCAGCCCCTCACTTTTGTCTTTCTCTTTTCTCACCTGACTCTTCTTTTTCCCTGGGCCGCATCATCTCACATGGCTTTCTGTCCACCGTATGTGGCCTGCCCAGTACAGACAACACCAAACTTTATTCCTCACGGCAGTGGTGCAAAAGAACCAGTTTGATAGTTTAGTGTATTTTGAGAGTGAAACTGTATTAATGGGCTATCAGTGTTCACTTCTTTTCAAAGGATGGTGCCTCTTTGAGGTGAATTTAAGTCAAATCTTAAAATCTAATACAAATATTGTTTATTTTGGATCCAAAATTAATAATAACGTGACATAATTAGTGTCCTGTGTTAAAGCCTTGTCCTTCAGCTGATCTGCTGTTAACAAGGCATCATTATCCAGTCACGCAGTAGCCCACATGCCAATACTGCAACAGGAGAACCTGACGCGTTATTTTTTATACAAAGGATTAACTGAATGTATAACATTTGCTGAATTCACATGAGGGGACAAATAATGAAGAATATGTCGTAAACAGCGTTCCCAAAGTTTATCAAGTTTCTCATCACTCCACAACTCACAAAACACCATGATTTTTTTTAAGGGAGTCTGGGGCCGATTTGCTGCCACCTCAAATTACTCACACACAGGCTTTGCTCTGGAGGACAGAGATCCAATTTCAATGAGGATAACGAGAATGCATAAAAAAAAAAATAGCAGTTGTAAGAGCAAAGGCAAGATTGGATAGTTTATTATCCAGACACGGATCCCATTTTCATACCAGGTGTAAATGGTGTCTCACCTGCTGACTGAAGAGCTCACGCATGAGTACAAGTAACAGGCTGAACAAAAACTTGCACCACTAAATCGTGCAATTAATGATTTTATCACTGATTTTAAGTGACTTCTAGAGATCATCCTATCAACAGCTGTTCATAGTAAAATGGTTTTAGTTTGTGTAGACTGTCACAGATGCTCCTGGTGTGTATACCTCTGAATCAGCCCACGTACGCACACATGCAGTCACACTGAGTTGGATTTAGCCTGAACAAGAGCTAAAAGGTTATGCTGTATTTTAAATGTGATTAACTAAATTATCAGCTTGCCATGAAAACAAGGTCAATTGTGGTATATTTAGAAAATGAATTAAAATGATGTCATCCAAAACATTATGCAAATAGGTCTACCCATTATTATTAGTTATTGTGTTATGATATTAATTATTGTGACCCAATATGTGAAGAGTTAATTGCTGAAATGTTATCTTTGGCTTGCGGTATCCACAAGATGTTAGATAACAATTTAAATGTCTGCAGGCACATCTTCTTGATGTTTCTGTCTCTACACTACAGTTTGACTCTGTGTTTTGTTGTCAGGTTTGTCTTACATCATGTTCATGTGGCATGCTACACCCACATTCGCCTCATTAGAATAAAGTAATTTAGCTGCCTCCCAGACAGCTTTCACAGCTTACATGCAGCTTATCGTCCGAAAGCTCCTTCCTGTTGTTTACCTCATCATTTGGCTGTTTCCAGAGCACCTCTGTGGGACAAAAAAAATCTATTTATTTTCTGTTTCAAGCTGGGAGTCATTCACCCAGGTGCCTTAGAAAACACAATAACACAGTGGGAGTGAGGTAGCATAATGCTCTAACCAGTCAAATCTATTGATTGGGGAATGTGTCTAATAACGTGTGTCTGTCTGGGTTTGTGTGTGTAATTCTGTGCCCGCTCAGGTTTGCATCTATTTATAGCCAAAATGACTATGTAATGATGAGAAATTGGGGTAGAAAATCGACTTTGCTTCCCTTGATTCAAAGGCAGAGGTGCAGTTGCTCTCCAGTACATGGCGTGCCGAGTCATTTTAGGCAATGTTCAGTTTTTGGCAGCTAAAATAGGCATGTGACTGAGAGATCTTAAAGTGTGGAGGTTAACAGATACTCAGATTGTCAGGCCCAGGGCCAAGGGTGCTACTTTCTTTCTCTTTGGTGTTCTCTTTTGGTCTTTGGCATAGATTGGTATTTTACTAATGTGAGTTATCCAGCAAAAGACCATCATCTCATCCCTGGAACAGCATATGTCTTGAGTCTTTTTGTAAGTCTCTAACACTCGTTGTGTGGTTTTATTCAGTCTGAGTTTGCCCACCAATTAAATATTTCTGGGTATGGGCCACAATCTCAGACAGCTGTGTTGGTTTTAGCTGATGGGATAGTGCTTATTGTCAATGACAATCTGTCTGGATAAACATTCTCTCATTATCGACAGAAAACAGTAAGGTATTGTGTGTTGGTCATGTGCAGCTGCAGAAAGCTGCTCTCTTACACGTACAATGTTCATGAACACAGCAGTGCGGTTGGTAGTGTCAATAACAGACACTTATACAGTACATATGCCTTAACATCTGTCAAATCAGCCCCTCTCTTACAAGAAGGTAAAACCATATGGTACTAAGCTCTTAATCTAAAGAAAAGAGTTAAACAAAGCTGTGTGTAACTTTCTCTTTATTTTGCTTTCGAGGAAAAATCTGATTTATACATGGTATTATGGAAAGTAATCATCCTAAATCTGTTTCTGGTACAATAAAAAGCACAACATAATTTTTTATGTGAACATTGCATTACTCGCCAGGGAAAGTGGTAATTGGATTATCTGTAAATCTGTTGTATTACATAGTTTTCTCACAGGGACTCTGAGGTAAAAATCTAGGTTTAAAGCCTTATGTTATGTTATTTTGTGTGCTTACATGGATATTCCTAAATACATTTATGCTTGATTATATTTCCGCAAAGTAATTGCTAACGTTTACATTATACAATTACATTATGACTAACATATGCCATGGATATGTAGTGGGAAAATTTGGGACTCAATGGAGGGCTCATTTCAGAGTCCTTCAGGCCCTATATATAAATATATGTAATGACAGTAAAGTAGATATAGCCTGATGGCTTTGTTTTCTGAATAAAACCTTAGCCTAGCTGGTCATTGCTTACAGGCAATTAAAGTTACTGTGTGGAAAATGATTATTTGAAAGGTACAAGGAATTTTAATATTCCCTGTGAACAAAAGTGGTAGTGTTTTCTCTACATAACAACAAAATATAACATCAAAAATAAAAATTGAAGTTAAATTGAATTTATTGAATTTAATTTAATAAAATGTCCTCCCGCTTCTTTCTAACCAGCTAACGTGCCACTCACTGTAACTTAGCCAGTGAAATGTGAACACAGGCTTGTTTCATTCATTAAAGAGACTCAGACCAAACAACTTTATAGAAATATCAGATCTTGTTGTGGATAGTCTTGTTAAATTATGTAGGTCGTACAGAGGCATCAGTAATAAATCAAGGCCGTTTCATAACAAGTTAAAAACTCCTTGTAGTAGCTTTAACTTTAACTTACCTAAGTGGTTTTTAGTCTAAAGTCTGAGCCTAAGTGACTCATTTAGGCAAATTTACCTGAAGGAGGTATTTTGGATTGTAATTACTGAGAAAAACACACTTTCAGCTTCTTTAAATATGTGAGAACTTCATTAATAAAAAACCACAGGAGTTCATAACGACACTGAAATCTTTATCAAATATGGAGAAGGTGTACTGGTGTCCTTGCCCGGCTCCATATTTGAGCAGTAATGATCCACCGTCTGTACTCCTAAAACACAGAAGGCTGCAGCTGATGTCAGCTTCAACCTCCCTAAAATCTCCTGTGCCGTCCCCTTCGTATTTCCCCTTCCTCTGGTGGTACGTTGAGGGGCTTGACACCTGCATATCTCCAGGCCATGATCCAGCCCCGTGCCAATATACCTCCCGGTTATAATGTGTCCAAACCCATCAAACTGTGCTCCACATTCTGACACTTCTTTTCAGAAAGGCCGCTCTCCGTACTGACCTGCCAATGGTGCGCTGACCTTCCCACTTTTGTCAAAGTAGCTCTGACTCTCAGGGGTATTTTTTTAGACCAAAAAAATAATCTTTTAAGAATTAAGGATAGAATGTCCTTCTCTCCAATAACACTTGTCTTCTTCCACATTTGCCTTAAAAAACCTGCTCTACCCATCACGCTACAATTCAGCCAGTTTATTTTTTACCTCTTTCTTGGCGTACATGGATCAAATCCACACAGAATTAATGTAGAACAAAAACGTCACTGTATGCCATTCGGCAGCATTAAATATACATTTAAAAACAGAATTAATTTATTATATTTTTCAACTTTCCTTGTATTTAACATGTACATATTCTTGGACATCTCATGCTGAGCGTTGTGCTGGCTCACATCCCATCTCTCCAGTATGCCGTCATACTCATGACAAGCAATCCATCATCTTCGCCAGGCAGCATCACCTCTGGGGTTCACCATGGTTGATAGGCCCCCATCCTCATTTCCCTCTCCATGCACTTACTCTGCAGAATAATTTGTATACATGCTGTTTATCTCCTTCCATTGCCACACAAATGATTCCCAGTTCTACATCTCATTTAGAACAAAATGTATAAACATTCAAGGGCTGGAATTCTTCAATTTTTTACACTTCAGCTGAGGGAAATGTGAAGTAGAAAGTTGTTCAGCACGCTTGGCAGTTGTTCTGCACCACAGAGCCAGGGTGTGGAATTTTAGAGATTTTCCACAATGACTTTGCTTTGAAGATCAGGATTAAGAGAGGAATGTAATCTTTCTTCAACTAAGAAATCTGTGTATAGTCTATTTATTTACCAGATCAGTGGCGGACTGAGGATTTCTGTAGGGCCGGGGTGAAGAATATTAAAAGAGCACCAACTGTATCCGGGGGGGGGGGGCAAATTTATTTTTCATTTTTAAAGTTTTAACATGTGTATATGTGTTTTCAATATTGTGTTAGGGTGATATAAGGTGATGCAGAAATTACATTAAAAATGGTCAGCAGTGTTCATTTATGCACAAATGATCTCTTTCCAGAATTTACTGATAAGGCCTGTTGAGAACTGGGTCGCAATGGTTTGTCATTTTTAATGAGTGGGGTCCTGAGGAAAAAGTTTGGAAAACACTGCTCTAGAGGACACTTTTAGAGTGCTTTATCATGTTTTGGTCACTGGAAGGGAACTCTAGAGCTGTGTTTCCCAAACTTTTTTCTTTTCACTGCAGTTTCCTCACCACCTTATATTACACCTGTGGGTCACGACCCAGTCTCTGAGAATGACTGCTCTAGAGGGCACTTTGTCACGTTTTGTCCACTGGAATGGTACCCTGTGGGCACTTTATCATTTTTTTCCCAGTGGAAGGGCACCCTAGGTGGTACTTCATCACATTGTCTTGGACACTGAGCTACTCTTGAGGGCATTTATCATATTTTATCTACCATAGTGGCTTCCAAGAGGGCACTTTTGCAATTTTTATTGACGATAGGTCGAACATAGCCTGCCCCTTAGGTCCACAGGTGTACCAGATAAAAGTCTATGGAAATATCATTACTGAATAAAGGGAGCTTTGATCAGTTGTGTGTGGACTCTTTGCTTCTTTTCAGTCCACAAAGCTTTGGTCTTATGAAGCCTTTTTGGTGTGCAAGAACAGTTTCAAACTTTCTGCTTTTTGAGTGGTTTCATTCAACCTTTTATCAATGTATAACACACTGTACAAATGTGAGATTAGGTTAGACAATCTCTCAGACAGGCATGGCCCAAATGCTCTCCCACCATATAGCATTACAGTACATTACCATTTTCATTACCATTTTGATCCGTTATGTGAGCTCCACTGTCGATACAGGCATTCTATTCATACGAAGAGCTTTGCCCTTTTAGTAATAGGTAGTGACACGTTAGCAATTGGCATGACGCTAACGTCAGCGTGAGATTAGCATCACAGGGATGGTGGCTTCTGGTCTGTGTCAATGTTAGCATTCTTTCGTCTCTGCCGGTGTCTTCTGCTGGATAGATGAAAATGCACATGAGCTGGTGTAATAAGCATCTCACTGAGATGAGTGAGAGGTATTGATTAGGTATTGCTGAGGTTTGCAGAAGCAATTACCTAACACAGTATGGATCACAACGTGGCATGTCGGATGAGACTGCAGATTTTGAATGAATGTTTTATGTGAATGCAGCAAAAATGGCAGATCAACCGTGGCGAGAGGACAGCTAAAGGGCACAAAGCAATGGAACCATGGAACAGTCAACAGATGCTGCAGTGAAGAATGTCTTCCCCCTTCTTCTGGATCTGTGCATCGCAGTATTAATCTTGATGATGCCGCGAAAAAGTAAAATGGGAAACTCTTTCCTCATAAAAGAACTATAAAGTATGGTGGTACACACATACACATACAGACACAAAGCAAAGAAAGAGAGCACACCAAAGCAAAAAAACAAAAAAGGAAAACTATAGTAGATAGTGGTGAAATATTTATGTTTTGCTCACTTTCTCAGAAGCTGAATTGCTAAACAGAAACTTCATAGGCCTATAGTGACACATTTCCATCCTATGGGTGGCAGACTGTTCCAAATAATTACATATATATACATATAAACTTACATTTGTGCAAACTATTTGGGGATTTTGGGAAGATTCAACTTATCAGAAGGTAAAGGTAAAAACCAATTGTGATCACAATCATACAGTAATATTTATTCTCTGCAGTTACCTCATGCACCTCTGCATTATTAGGAGCAGTGAGCAGCCACTGTGCAGCACCAAGGGGCCAACTTGGTTAGGGGTACTGACAGGGGAATTGACCTAGCATACATGTTTTTGATGGTGCAGGAAACCGGGGCACCCGGAGGAAACACACGCAGGCATAGGGGGAACATGCAAAGTCCATACAGAAAGACAGAGTCCGAACCCACGGCCTTCTTGCTGTCAGACGAAAGTGGGAAGACGATTTAGGTTAGGTTAAGTTTAGGATAAGACCCTATTTGGGGTGACAATAACTGTATTTCATTACGTATGTCACGTGACGTGACATCACTGAAGCAAATCGCAAAAGTTAAGTCATGTGACACACGTGAGTCGTGTCGCTGAGGGGACTCACGACACGAAAGTCACACTACAGAAGTCGCACGACACATGTAACATTATGTGCCTTAAAACTTTTACTAACTTTTTGGTTTCACATGGAACATGAACCCTGGTCTCCTGCGTGAAAGTTTGTTTGTGCCTTCCGTTCATCCCACCTCCCTCCTCCATGTGAGGACTTTCTCCCTCTTTATACTACATCAATAGCCCAGCCCAGCAGCCACTGATTTGGTTTACAATAAAGTCACTTGAAAAGCCTGATGCATCTCTTTCAGTCCTGTCTGAGTCACAGAGGGTTTGAGAATTGTCAGTGGGTCAATTGGAAATGAGGCCGGGCTGGTTGGAATTATGCTGGAATTACGCCTATCTGAAAGATACATGTAAAGCTCTCTGCGAACCTGAATGGAGAAGGGCATTATGGGTAATGGTGGACCGCAGAGAAGCCAGCGCTCACACCCCTCAAATCTCAAGTCGATTGGCTGATACAACTCCTGTCAGGACGCAGTTTGAAACAGAAGCAAAAAAAAGTTAAAGTAAAAAGTTGTCCAAAAGCCACTAGTTCTCCAAGGGATGCCCTTACACGTTTGCCTAAGCACAGCCCCGAGAGGCATAATTCCATCTAAAGTGTGAAGTGCAGTGAAAAGACATCTCTCTCTGAAGGGAAAGGGGCAGTGCCGAACAGCTCCTTCACAAAGCAAAGTTTTGTGTCTCAGGTGCAGTAAAATCAGTGCAAGAAATGGGTCGCAGCAAAAATGCCCTACCTGGACTTCATTCTACTTTCACAGACAATCTTTGACTGCACTCAGGCACTCAAACATCTTTTCAGTGTAAATGGATGCGGGGGAAATGAATCATTGGGCTCATTTCCGTCTTGCCCGAATCTACCACTTTGCTTCTGCACCAGTCAGAGATATATGGAGTGCCTCTTATCATTGCCAATCAAAGACCTTTAAACCACCTCCTGCAATCTTTTAACTTCCCTCAAACTTCTGCCTGCTGAAAAGTGATGCTAATGTCTTTGAAAATATGCTACCACAACTCTGCGTACATCTGCGTACTGTTTTGTGTCACTGGAGTATGATATTATTCTGTGCTTCTTATCAAACCGAAAAAGCCTTATTTCAATCCAAAGCATTTCAGACAACCATATTTTTGCTTTGTTTTTCTGCGTTTGAGGAGATTCCAATAATTTGTTTGTAGTATTAGTCATGCCGAGTGTGTCTTTGCACTCTTGGCGCTGTTTTTTTTTTTTTTGCTCATTTGACTAAATCAGGGGTTCTGAAATACACAGACAGAAATGAGGAAAATGGGGAAGAGGGTAAAGGTAGGGGAAACAAAACATTTCGGGAAAAGAGACTAAACAAGACCAGGCAGAGGAGATAGCACAACTGGGCTCAGCCCTCCTCGACTCCTGGTCTGTGTGGCACCATGCTGTCCCTTGGGTGGCCGACTGAAAACAAGGGTATTGTTCTCTTCTGCCGAATCTGGGTTCTGTAATCTGGGGCAATGGTCCAAAGGGGAATTGACAGAGACTGCCTGTCTGTGAGATAAAACAGCGCTTTGGAGTGAAGGACTGTTGTAGTTCAATGCTGATTAGAAAACACAAGAAATAGTTTAAAAAAAACAAAAACCAGACTTTGCCTCTTTCGCTCTCCTGCTCTTTCTCTGCAATCTGTGTATTTCTCCTGTGTGTTTTCTCTGCTGCTGTCCCAGCTATGTTTTTCCTCAAATTTTCTCTCTGCCCATCTTGTCATGTTGTATTCTCATTCACTCCACAGTCTCAACACAAATAAGAGCACAAGACCCAAGGATGACTCACTCCAAACTCTCAAGGTTATTTATGAAACTAGATCCCAATCATCCCAACCTGTCATTTGATATGAAAGCCTTTTCTTCTTCCTTATCCTCTTTGGATGCCTCTAAAATCACCACCATCAAAAAAAAAAAAAAAAAAAAAATCTTCCCTGCGTGTTCCAGCATGCACATTTGGAGGGCTACACCCTTAGAAATAAAGGTTCCATAAAGGTGATAAAACCTTTGCAATATTTAAGGGGTGTTAGTAGAACCCCCCTGATAGAGTTGCAGATAAAACCTTTGGAATAAAAAAAAAGAATTCTAAGTAGAACCCCTTTGGTTGTTTCATGTTAGCACCCAGAAGCTGATAAGATTCTTGACAGAACTCCCAGAGAGATCTCTTGGTGAAAATATTGCACCATATGAAGGTTCCTGGGGGTTTTGTGGAAAATCTTTCACAAATGGCACTGGGTATAACCCTTTATTTATTGTGATAGGTTCCAGGTAGAACCTTCCACAAGAGTTCCAAGTGAAACCCTTCTAAAAGGTTCTACCCAGAACCAAAGACAACTGAAGAACCCTTTATGTTTCTAGTTTAGCACCTTTACTTCTAAGAGTGTGTTTTTATTGCCTTTTTTATATTCTGTGACCAGTATTGGATAATTAAGATCTTGCCATTTTCAAAGAATGGATAAAAGTCATTTTTTATGGTGCAGTTTTTGTACAAAAGTGCAGCGGAGATAATTTTGGTTAGGATGAGAATATTTTTATCGTGTGTTTTTTTTCCCCCCACTCTACTATTATCATGAGTGATAGCATGCATAAAAAGCTATTAGTGGCTACGATTTGAATGTAAATTGTTCTCCCCTCAGAGAATAGCTTTCATTCATGAGAGGTTCTCCATGTGGTGTAATACACTCTGTACTAACATGTTGAATGAACTCTTTTGTTGCCTGAGATGTGAAAAATGCACGGTCCCCTCATCAGTAGGCTAAATGTAGCATAATGTAGTCTGAGCTCTGATGAATGAACAATTCAATGAAATGAAAATGCTGCTCTTTGAATATCTGCTGTGAGTTGCTGTAAAATGAATAATGAAAACATATGGCAACTGGAAAGCGCTTTATTTACTGTTTTTTGGCTCGACCACTTGACCTTGGCAGGAGCGGTGCTGTAAGAACATAAAGTCACGCCGTGGACTGATTGATTGCAAGCGTATCAGTCTTTCATTTCTTCTTCTTCACTCCGTTTTATTCTTTCTTTTCTGGGAACGGTTGTGCATGAAGAGGGTAGAAATCAAAATGTTTAAATTGTTTATTTACATAAGTCTGATTTCTGCTGAATATACTTCATCACTCAGTGCGTGCCTAATTATGGATTTTTCGACAAAACAACTGAAATCCTTCCCTGTTTTGCTTTCCAACACCAACTGCCTCGCCTGACTAAATCATTTCATTTGAGACTCGCAAGGGAAGAAAACAGCAGAAGAAAATGTGTGTTTGTGTGTATGATGTATAACAAGATATGAAATACACTATGCCTCTGAACAATAGTTGTATTGGATGAGAAAAACAACATTTAGAGAGCAAAAAGTCACTTTAAAAGTTATGATACCAGCTTGAAGCTGTGACAGCAGACTGATGAGGGGATTAGTAAATAATTAAGATCAGGCGTTTGCTCGTGCTGACTCGACTGTATCAAGTCTTTCATGCAAACCTGAGTAAAACAAATAGTTGTCAGTCAGACCACAAGGGCAGATTGTTGTTCATTGATGCCCAAGTTGCAAAGTCAGACACCTCGCCTGAATACTAATCCTTATTCATTTGTACCCTCTCATATACTTTTCTGAAAAAAAAGGAAAAAACTATCTGCATTGTCAATACTGACAAAAATAATATATATATATACTGTATATATAACAATATTTAATATTTCGTCAATACTGTGTGCTTGTGACATACTTTTTTCAGTTGAATCTTAGAGCTGCACAGTTCAGACAAGGTGTCCGGAGTGATTTCAGCCCTTTCAGCTTTCTAATCCATCCGTGAACCGAGGGTCTTTTTGGAGACTTTGTACAACAAATCCATTATGAAAAATCTAATGGGGAAATTTTTCCTCAGCACAGTCACCTCAGTGCTTGCTCTTGGTGGGAAAGACTGAGTTCATAAAGAGTCGAGACCTGTTCAATTTGAAAAGTGCCCTGAGATGACTTTGTTGTGGTTTGGCGTTATAGAAATAAAATTTGATTAAATTGAACTGGACACTGAATGTCTTCTGTGATTGATATTAGTATGGTTGTCAGGCTTCAATCAGCACCCGCATGATGTCCTGCGTTGAGTCTGGACCAATCAGAGACTGTGTTTGTCTCTGGCACGTGCAAGGGTAGCTCCAATCTCCATGTATGGTGCAGCTGGAATTCCCCTTTCTCATAGCTTCCTATTGATCTACACTGGTTCCTAGGGTCCTTGACACTCTCCAGAAGGCTGAATAGAATATTGTATATGTAATAAATCATGTGCAGATTCTCCTTTGCACGTTCGGAGAGCCTCATGTAGTATTGCTCGTCCAGGGTGCATTGCATATTCCATGGATATATAGCTGTTAATCTGTTTTTACACAGTTTATTTCAACCTCTGAACACTGACTTCTAGAAGTGACATCAGGGGATAGGCAGCTTCTCTCAGCCATTAGATTCATTGCAGTCATAGTCTGACTCGGACATACATTGAACGAAGACTCTAATGTTATTAGTAGTGAGCAGGACAGGCAGCTCATTCAGTGTGCCCTCTGCATGAAGTTTAGAGAAGGTGATTTGGCCCTTTGTCTCATTGCAGACACGAATTGTTGTTGGACAACAAACTTTTTGGATTAAAAACCCACATAAAAGGCCTCCTCTTGAAAATATGTAAATACTTTTTGACGTGTGGTGGTTAGAATGTTTATTTTCCCCCTGATTGGTAAGACTTGGGAGAACATTTTTCAAATGCCAAAAATATTTATTTATTATTCTGTCAGATCTGAATAAATTTCAGTGAGATTCAATTACCGATTTGTTTCTTCGTTTGTTAAGATGAGAGCTGTTTATACACTCATGTGACATAACTTGTTCTAGGAAAATTGATGTAAACAACCTGATTGTGCATTACAGGACTGAGGTTTTACAAGCATTGTTGCACAGTAAGACCAGGCAAACCGTAAATAGGGGAAAAGGAGGCTTAGACCCTATTTGAAATATCAAGTCAATGATTGTGCTTTAAATCTTTACATCTTTAAATATATAAATAATCCAAATAATCATTTTGGTCGCAAGCCTTTCCTCTCTTCAAATGCTTTTCACAGAAGTAATAATTCAGTTCTCTGTATTTGTTCATGTAAATCAATGTAAATGATGTAAATGTATGCGTAGAAGGCTTTGTGTCTCTGTGTGTTTAAGCCATCTGATCAGGTGTGTATTTAATAGGTGTTCTAACCTTGATTTTTTTTTCCTTGTGCCTTCAGGTTTCATTGGTTCATAAGCGCCGCTGCTGGGGGGAGGAACTCAACCATGGAGGAATTTAGTTGGCAGGTGTAAGGGTCAACGAAGTCTGCAGCATCACTTTACAGCAAGCAGACGAGCCGAGAGACGAGACGAGAGCGTCAGACAGGCAGACAGTTACGCAATGATGCTGACAGAAGAGGAAGACAGAAAGGTGGGTAGATCAGCAGGAAAGCAGACAGGTGAGGGAAATAGTCAGCAAGTCAGACAACCAGAGCAGACACACGGGGACACGGATGAATATGCAATCTGACAAGGGGTCAGACAGATATTCAGACAGGGACAAAAGAGAGGACAGACTTATAGGTGTTCCAACTAGGCAGGCGGACAGGCATGTGAAATCGGATGAGCCTGCGAGCAGGAAGACAGGAAGACGGCTGGCAGGTACAAACAAAAGGGAGTAAACAGGAAGTTAGATAAAGAAATCGAAAGTGGACGGTGGGACAAACAGGCAGCCAGGACAGAAGACAAAAGAGTAAGAAAAGTAAGAAAGACAAAGGCAGTGCTGGAAAACATTTTAACATACATTTTTTGGTTTAGTTTTTTAGTCAGCATAATCAGCCGAGCATAATGTTCCACTTCTTAAAATGCTGCTGGGGTGGCATGAAGCCATGAGGAGGACGGGTCAGAACCACATCAACCACAATGTGATGTGATGTGATGTTCCCAGTGGACTCGAGGAGTAACTTGTGGGAGAATAAATAAACTTTTTTAACTTGTGAAGATGCACTGCCACTGTTCGCTAGTGTCTCTGCCAGAGATAACATAACAGCTTTGCCACGTGCATATGTACCCTCCACATTCAGCATGCAAAAACCATCTTTTTGATGTCCTCATTTGAAGTCTTTATTTGCCATACCTGTAAGTCCATTGCAGTTCAAGTGCTAATTCTGTTACAGCTAAGAGTGAGATCAAATAAAACAAGTAATAAAAGTAATTTGTTCAGAAGCAACTCTTTGCACATCTGCTCTGTTCTTCATCTGGGAACTTCCTTCTGATCTCTTTTACTGTATAATAGTAAATCTCACAAGGAATGGCTGAAATAAAACGTATGTATGGGCTAAGAAAAAAATAAAACACCCTCTCCCGCTCTCCCAAAAATTCAGGCTACCCCCTGTCAGCAAGAATGAAATTTCCACCATAAATTTACAGTACAGACCCTAAAAAGTGTGAAAAGGCCCGTGGGGGAAAAAAGCTAGAATATGCTGTTAAAAAAAAAAAAAAAGTGTGAACTTTCTTCACTGAGCTCAATTCCAATGGCAGAGGTAATCTCCAACATTTGTGATTAAACTGTCTCTTTATCAAGAGCTGGAATTAGTATTAACTCTGACTCTGAAGCCTTTCTGAAAGCCCTGTGCAGCACATGACTGTCTGATATGCCGTTCCTCCACACGTGCAAAATGTAATTGCAAAAAGAAAAAACAGAATTGCTTTTTGGTGCGACAACAGCTATGATGACTCTTTCAAAGATTCACTCTTAAATCTCACCTTGAATCTTTCGCTTAGTGCAATTTTCTCCTCTTTTCCTTCTGCTCTGTTTTTGTTTCATCTCCTTCACTAAGACATCTTTTCTTGTATTCGAAATACCTTCGATTCTGCAGCTGAAGCAGCCTCTTGTATCGCCTCTCATGCCACGCATTCTGTCTTCATCTACTTGTTCTCCTCTCTCCTCTTCTCTTGTCCTTACAGCGGTCCACTCCTCTTCACCTCCACATCTGCTGCTCCATCTTTTCTCCTCCCATCAATCCCCACATTTCCATTTCTATGCCCCTCGTCCCTTTCCATCACCTCTTATTCTCTCGCCTCCTTCTCCCACTGTCCCCTCTGGTCACCACCTCCTCCTCCTCTTCCTCTCTTGTCAAAATCTCCCTACTCTGTCTCTCCCTCTTTTCCTCCCTGTCCCATCCTTTGAGGTCATGCTGTATGCGATCGATCAGGGTCATTGATCTTCCAATATCCTGGTAGGCGAGCCTCTCATTTCAAGACAGACCATTAGCCAATCATTAATCTACATCAGACAATTAACCAATCATTAATCTGGGTCGCTATTTAAACTGAGGCTGCTGATTGGGTCAATGGTGACCTCTGACCTGTGGGTTACCACAGCAACACAAGGCACATCAGTTAAACATTCCCTCTTCAGCAGCTGTTAACGATCTCATCGGCTCTCCTTAGATATGATTAAATAAAACAATCTTATTAAGAGCAGGTGGCTGTCTGGTTTGGTCTAAATTGGCTGAGGACATGCACACACACACACACACACACACACACACACACACACACACACACACACACACACATCTTCATGCACACTGGAGGCCATATCTACAATAAAATCTTACAAATCTTTCTATGTAGCATCTAATCAATGTGCTGCATAATGTTTTTTGACATGTTTAGATTGTCCATGAAAGATGAGCTATTGCTGCTTTTAAAGGGACAGTTCACCCCAAAATCAAAAGTAGATATTTTGTGTATATCCTCTAATGCTATTTATCTATCGTAAACTGCCGGGGGCCATTTCTGGCTCCTTCCCACCGACCCATGGCAGGATGTCAGAAATATAATATTAATCCGGTCCACAACTCTAGTTGTTTCATACCAATTTAATCTAACCTTCAATTAATTACAATTGAAATAACGCAAGTCTATTTAAAAATGTATTGTATGTCTATATTTCTGAAGGGCGGGTTGTCAGAATTTGTAGATATTCTATGTCCAGAAATAACAATTTTTTTCAACAGTATTTCTCTATCAGCAAACACAGTGGCAGAGAAGATTAGCAAGTTATCAAATCACATTTATGATCAACTACGGAATGAAGCCACATAATTACTGCATACTGCGTTTAACAAAAGCACAGACCGAACATACTAAGCTTGCCATTTTTGGGGGGTATTAATGACCAATTCAAAGGGCCAGAAGAGTTCCTGAGTTTGTGTCCAACGGCTAACTTGTGTATATAAAAATGTATAGAAACTGCTGTTTGCTTTTTTTTTTGTTGAGTATAACAAAAATCTGTTGGTAATGGAAACTTCAGAAATTTCAGAAATGTTGCCCCAAGCAAATTTGAGACCTCTGATCGTGAGACCCAAACCTTATCTCTAAACATATGCAACTCAAAATTACAAAACAGTCATAGAAATGTCTGCTTACTCTCAAATATAATGGAACAAGCACTCGGCTTGTGGTGCTCAAAGCCCCCCAAAAAATTACGAATTCGAAAAACTCAACACTAGTGTCTCTTTCCAAATTAATGAGCTGATAATCCACATTGCTTATTGTGAGCAGTTTCATGTAGAAAGTATTTTCTTTCTGATTTGTAGACCAGGATATCTCTGTTGCACTGTAACGCTTGATTTGGATATTTCACTTAACACTATTTCGTTCAGCCCTAGTTGAGACTGAAACAGAAGTCTTGATTTATCTCTATTTGTTCGGCCAGTGTGCAGTATTGGAATATACACCATCAAGCTTTTGGGTGCTATACCTTTTTTCACACATAATGCAATTAGCACCATCTTGCTTATTTTTGCAACCACTAAGGGTTAAAAATGGAACATAAATCTGAATGACCTCTCTGACATGACAACAAAAAGCTATACACATTGTGTTATTTATTGCAGGGTTGCTGTACAGATAAGTGCATTGTGGTGTTGTTGGTTCATGGCGTGTCACGTTTTACAAGACTAGCCGAGGTAATGTTAGGCTTGCATGAAACAGTAACAGTAAATTCAGCCTGCTCTCCTGTGCCGACATAAGATGTGTTGCTCTGTACATAAAACTAAAGGTCAGATAAGAATCTTCAGGATCAGGTAGCAATGGATTACATGTAATCAGATTACAAAAAATAGGTATCTACAATCAGCCCAGATTACATTTGAAATGATGTGTAATTGGAATATGTCTGTGGTTACTCGATGTTTACATTTTTGTATTTATGTATTTATGATTTATGTCTTTAAAACTTTTAAATTCTGAAACTAGTTTAAATGATGACCAAATTTTTTAACCAACGAAAAACTAGTCTGACATATATTCTTATTTGGTAATTATACAATTTGACATGTAATTTGTATTCAGTAACTGACTAGATCTGCATCAGTTTTCACATCTGAGCAGTGAGAATTGATTTGACGTTTTTCCATGCAGGAATGTTTTATTTATTGGCTAATTTGGTTTTCTTTCTTTCTTTCTTTCTTTCTTTCTTTCTTTCTGTCTAGGCTATCTATCTATCTATCTATCTTGCACGTGTGTTTGTTTATTTATTTGGTTGTGTTTTTCTTTATTTTTGCGCTATGCAACTTATCCACTCCCAGCCTATCCCCTGAGGTGGATGAGGTGGGGGTAAAGTGAGGACGGGGTTAATTCTCACTGGAACGTGCGCAGAGGACCGCGCTCTCGTGCTGGAGGTCTCGCCGGTACAACTGTCTGTACAGAGGTTGACTGGAGCCAAGCAGCGCGCGCCGCTCTGGAAAGCATTTACTCGTGGGTTTAACAAGGAGGAACAAACATTTTTTTTTCCTTTTTTTCATCTCTCGCACCGGGACGAAGAAGTCATGTTGTGTTGGCTCCTGCATGCGCTCTGGATGATAATGGGATAATTTTCCTTCGAAGCCATCAGATGTTTCCAGTGGTGGATTTCACTGTTTTGGAATGTGTTTGATGCGCATTAACCTGTTTTTCGACATTTCCTCCTCTGGGCTTGCCTACACACTCTGCTTCAGATTATTTTTATTTGGCCACTGGAATATGTGCAATTTTCACCGTTTGATTCCTCGACCTGTTTAGTAATCAAAAGGCTTGAATGATGAAAATCTTTTGAGATGAAAAACAGCACTTTTGGGGATCATTTTTTGCTTGTGCGCGGATCGTGCCTAATCTCGCGCCTCAGCAGCCTGTTGTCTGTGTCCGTGGAGAAACGCACAACTTTGCCGCGGGCTGGAGCCGGAACTGGAGCTGCTGAAGCTGGAGCTGCTGGAGCGGGGGCTGCAGCTGGTCTGAGCGGCGCACCAGCAGGGCCACACGCAGGGGGGCAGGAGGGGGACCAGCGGAGCGGCCCCGGTGTTCGGCCGTTCTGTGGTGGTTGGACGGGGCATCCGGTGCAGCTGTGGCGCGCAGATGATGAAGCCGGTGGTGATGATGATGAATGGCCCGGCCTCGCCACCATTATGTTTACTTCTGTGCGCTCTCGTCTTTCTCCCGCCGTGCGCTCACTCGCACCCGCAGCCGTGCCAGGTGCTGAAACGGATCGGCCACACGGTTCGGATCGGGGCTCTGCACGTCCAGCCGCGCCTGCTCTCTGCCACCGCCTCAGGCAGCGGGTCTGAGCGGGACTGGGACACCGAGCGAGGTTTGTTTGGGCGGGTGGAGTTGGAAAAACAGGTAAAAACAAGTGCCAGCGCGCCTGGACATGGAAGCCTCAGGACTAGAGGCTCCTTTAACACTCAGCGGGGATCCAGCAGGAGTAAGAGCCAGGCGCGGCAGCGGGAGGAGAATACTTCAAGGGAGAACCGCGTGTTCGCACCCCGAGACTCAGTCCTGCTCGCGGTGGAGGCTCTGAACCGGGCCGGATTGCTGCCCTACAATTTATCCCTGGAGCTCGTCATGGCTGTGGGGTCCGGGCTGGGTGAGCTGCCGGCGTTCTCCTCCTCGGGCAGCCCCGAGAACGAGGACCCGCTGTCCTTCGTAGAGAGCGTGTGTCACACCGTGGTCGTGCAGGGGGTCTCCGCCATGATCGCCTTCCCACGGAACCGGGACGAGCTCGTCAAGTTGGAGTTCGTCTCGCTTGCGCTTCAGATGCCAGTAGTCAGCGTTGTACAGAGGGAGTTTACGCGCCACAGTGAGGTAAAAAAAAAGTTATTCCTGAGTTACATTTGAACTGTTAACTGTTGATTACTGCACCTCTGTATACAGCTGCAGAAGAGCATGTGTGTGTGCAGCTGTAACAGATGCTAAGTAAAGAAAAACACGGACTACCTGTGATCAAATCCAACAAAAGTAGTTAAATTTCCCCGAGTTATCTTCATCTCAGTTTTAAAACGTGAGGAGAATCAGTCCATGTGGATTTATAAGCCTAATTCACCATCAGTGGCCCAGATATTAGACAGAGGCTGAAAGAGGATGTTTTTGGTATTTTTCCTCTTCTCCCTCCTCCTTCTATTTTTTTTCAGATGAAGATCGGAACATTTTCTTTTCTTCTCTTGTCCAGTATTGATTTGGTCAGTCTTGGTTAAATGGCCCAAATTAAGCTAAAGTGGGGACACAATTTGTGACACAAGTTGATGTTCACATAAAGCATCAAATTGGGAATTTTGAGAAAAGCTGCAGTTGCTTCAGTCTGAGACAAAATTAAAGCTACTACAAGGAGCTTTTAATTGTTTATGAAAGAGACTCAATTTAATCCTGATGCCTCTTTATGACCTACATCAGCAAATGAGACCATCAAGAAGAGTGGCTAGTCTTAATGTCTGCCACTGGGTGGGATTCTGTTTGTGATGATATTTTCTTTGACAAAGTTACAGTGGGTAGTACATTGTCCAATTAATTTTATATTTTGTGGTTATTATGGAGGAAACACTACCACAGAAACCTCCAAAATCTTTAAAAAAAATAGCAAAGTTCCTTGAAGCTTTAAGGAGCATGGAGAGAGCACAAAATGGCTCTGTCCATGGTGCTGAAATCTTCAGTCTGAATGCACTGGTTGTGTGTTTGCAGCATGAGAGTGAATCCTCTCTTCTTTTATAGACAAGGTTACAAGTAGAGAATGTGATTGAAGTGTGCGTGCACCCAGCAGCACATGCCCTGAGGTATATCTGCATAAACAAACGCTTTGTTGGTATTCAGCATCCCACTGTGTATACAGAAAGCAGAAGTTCAACACCATAGAGAGACGTAGAGAGCGCAGCAGTATAATAGTGTAGTAAAAGAGTCAATTTGTATAATACCTCATTTCGACACCTTACTACCTGGGCAGCTGAGACGAATCCACATATACACACAGTGATGCAAGTCGTGCTGATGTGCAGTATTGATCTAACTTCTTTCCTTACAACAAAGGCATCTGCCTCGACATATATATGACAATTACACACTCAGAAAAAATAATCAAGGCAACACTTGTTTTTGCTCCCATTTTTATGAGTTGAAGTGAAAGATCTCAGACTTCCTCTGCATGCACAGCATTTATTTCTCTCAGATTATGTTCACAAATTTGTTAAAATTCGTGTTTGTGAGCACTTCTCCTTAATCCATCGACCTGACAGGTGTGACATATCAAAATGCTGATTAAACAGTATGATTATTGCACAGGTTTGTCTTGGACTGCTCACAATGAAAATCAAATTCCACTCTAAGATGTGCAGCTTGGAAGAAAGACATTTATTTTTAGACACAGAACTATGGCCATTTGACATAGGGCTCCAGATACCATTTTTTCCCCCCTGGAGGGCAAAGTCATGACCGGTCCAAGGCACACCTGTGCAATAATCTGTTTAATCAGCATCTCTATATGCCACACCTGACAGGTCAGATGAATTATCTTGGAAAAGGAGAAGTGCTTACTAATATAGATTTTTACAAATTTGTAAACAAAATTTGAGAGATAGAAACCTTTCGTACTTTATGTTGAAGGGTGACTTCAGTATTTTTGCACCTGGTCCCTATTTCCCCATGTTTTTGTGTCCAAGTGACTAATGGTAAGAACAATGAGACCGCTTCAGTTGTTAGCTGCAAAACAGGCTGCAACGTAATTTTTATGGGCACTTGTGAGCCATTGCAAAGTACATCCACTAAAAGTGCTCATTTTGCTACTAACAGGCTTAGATTGTTATTCTAAGTGTCTGACAACAGTTTGGATCCCATTGGAGATGAGAGAGAATTTTTTTTGTGAAAGAGTAAAATACATTTTGTGCAACCAAAAACAGCTAATTTACCGCTTGCCAAACCCACCAGACTTAATTTATAGAAACGGTAATTACATAATTGTAAAACACACTTTATTAAGACTCAACAGGAACAAAATAAAATTCACCCAAACCACCTTGGTTCATCTTACTTGCGTATTACTCCGACAATCAGCAGTTCTGGTTTAATCAGAATAAATCTTGAAACCCACCGTGTTTCTGTAAATGGAGTCTACTGGCTTTGGTGACAGCAATAAATCGGCTGATTTTGGTTAAACAAAAACAATCTCATCTTTAACAAAAAGCTCTGTTGCTGTAGGGATCCTTTTATATCGTGTTGCCAGACACTTGTAATAACAATCTTAGCCAGTCAGTTGCCCCCAAGGAAGGTTTTGTGGCTGACGGCTGCATTGCTCTTGATCAATACTGGACCAATTTCCGAAATTAGTCACAAAAACATGGGAAAAGTGTTTTTTGGGTTTTTTTTGTTGTGTTTGTTGTTTTTAAACTAAAGTTACCCTTTAAGATGTGAATTATAGGCTTAATTCAAATGGCCCAGAGCTTGCACTGAGCAGCGCCATCAATCTAAAGTCAAACCTCTGACCAGATTCTGGCCTTCTATTATGTCTGTACAAGAAAAACCCATTTATGCACCCACCCATCCACCCCCGCAGCCACCCATAAGCCAGAGTAAGTAGAATATCACTTTTGGCGTTTGGCCTGTTCCAGAAGTGAAAGCACACTGAATAGCTCACAGTGAGTCAACCACATAGAAAACTTTGAAGGCGTTTCACAAAGAGATCAGAATTGTTGAAATGACTTCACTATAGCGTTGGCTAGACTACGGTTCTTTTTACTAAACAATATACCCACTTGGCAGGAAAACACCAATATAGGAACTTAGTCATAAAGTATAATACATTCTGCAGTGGCATTATCATTTTTTACCATTGGCCAATATTTTTTATTATATTATGGTGTTTTGTTTAAAATCAAGAGCCATCAATCACTCTCAGGGGCGCAAATATAGACAGTGCAGGCAATGCGGCCGCAATGGGGCCTATGGGGTGAAGGGGCCCTCAAACAATGTGTTACGCAGAGAACGAGCCCTTGAAAATGATCTGGATTGCTACGCACCTATGTGCATGTGAAGAGTTCATGTTAATTCACGTTTTTCATAAAATAAGATAAACAAATAAAATGAAAAGTAAATACACCATGAAAAACAATTCAGTTAAATTAATAATTTCTTATTTTCTTCAGTACATTTATGCAATGATTGTTGCTGGGTAATATGTATGTTGGTGTCGTATGTTAGCCAGTTTAGGTGCAAAATCTGCCAAATCAAGCGAGCAGTTATGCTTTCAAACATAAAAACAGTTTTAGGGCCTGTCACAACTACCACTGATCATTCTGTACAAGTTGTAGTGTTCACATTTTGTGAACTAGTGACATGCCATTTTTAAGTTAACTCTAATGATTCAATAATATGTACATTTTTTGTGTGTTCGTGTCTTTGATTGGCAACCATCCATCTTTGAAATTTAGCTTCAATATTCGAAATGGTTTGGGCAAGTACACAAGCCATGAATCTTTGAAGATATGAGGTGTGTGTAGGCAACAATCCCCACGTACACAGCACAGGAGCAACACAATATTTTTTCAGTGCCCTCCAAAACATATTGATCTAACATTTTCTGGTCTGTCTCCCTTATGGATTTATGGTTAGGCAACCACTTGGTTTAGGTTAGAGGAGGATTGTCATCATGTATAATGAAAATCAACCTTGATGGTTGGTAGAAGGCAGGACATGGGTGAGCTCGGTCAATTTCAAGAGCTAAAAAAAAAGGGGTGCTCTTGTGCCAAATACACAAATTGAAGATTATCAGTAGAGTTTGCAGCTGGAACGAGAGAGAAAATGAGTCAGAAGTGTAAACACTTTAAATTAATCACTGGGATGGTTCATCAATAACCATTCTCCGGAAAAGACACCTGCTGAGTGTATTTGTGAGTGTGTGTATTCATTTTGGTGTACAGGTGGAAATTTCTCTCACGGGCTACAAGTAGACACACCCACGCTGACACAGACACACAATGATTTAGTGTAACTATACACTGTAAACCTCTTTAATTAGGTGGCACTAACAGGGCAGTTACTGCATATCAATGAGTTCCGACTAGCAGTCAGACTGTGTGTGTGTTCTTGACTTTCCACACACAACCGTCCTGGGAGGGGCAGAGAGCATCACACACAGACAGAGAGACGCACACATCCGAACCATTAGTTAGACTGAAGGGCTCTGGGACACTTGCCACCTACTGAGCTATAGTAATGTATGTGTGTGTGCGCGTGAGTTTGTGTGTGTATTTGCAAGGTAATATCTAATTTCCTGCTCTGTGCACAAGGAAGCATTTTGCTGTAAGGAGTCAGCAGGTGTTTAAAGTCCAAACTACTTCGTAAAAGTGAAAGAACTGGTGCAGGTAAAGCAGACAAACCAGCCGACAAAGACTGATTGATTGATGGATGGATGGGTGGATATGTGGACAGATTGGTTTGGTGGTTGGTTGTATGGATGGATGGATAAACGGGCAGAAAATTTGACTGGGAAATGGACAGCTATACAAACAGATTGTGCAGTGTGGCTTTTAGAGAAATGGCTTAACTCCCCTCTGACTCAATCTAGTTTTGCTGGCAAATCCCAACTGAAGGCTGACAGCAATTTCTCCGAAAACAGGGTTATCAAAATGTGAAATGTTTTTGAATGTCTTCAGAGGATCTCATGTGTTTTATTTAATGACTTTTCATTTGACCTTTGCCTTATTTATCACTAATAAAGTTTATAATTTAGGTCATAAAAAGTTCACTGTTGAAAATTGTATGAATCAGCGAGTGACCTTTGATAATTTAATCTGCCCACAGTTTGTTATGTAAGTGTCGAAATGATGCGGCAGCTGCATGAGAATACGGAGCTTATGGACCGAAGGATGAAGTGACCCCCCCGAGTACAGGGACTAGGTGGGTTGGGAGTTGGTGGCAAAGGGTTTTGGAAGCAGCACAGAGTTGAGAGTTTAGCATATAAAAGGCCAGGGACTGAGAAGCTCCTGGGGAAAGGAAACTCCCTGGGAAAGACTAGCTCTCTCTGATAGGAGGACCTAGTTTTGAAGTGGAAATCTATCCCATGCTGGCCCACAACACTAGAACATTTGGGAAATAGATACAGCATCTACACTGCCAGCTTGAAGCATATATGCAAATATCTGTTGCTGCTTAATCCAATTATCTATAAATATATGCTCTTTGCATTAAAATGTGTTGCAGATATTCCCCTTATGTCGAAGGGTGTAATTACAAAACTATACGAGGCAATATAAATTACATATAGAGGTATGAGGTATTCACCATGTTGCCAGTTCATGAGACACATCTGCACTGTACTGTATCTAATTTAATGTGCAAAAGTCTTGCAATAACCCCAACCTTTGCAAAGCTTGTCATGTTCAGACAGAATCAGACAGGTGTTGATTAAATATTATGGTTATTCTTAAAGGGACAATGTGGCACTTTTCATGTGGATGTCGAGTCAGTGTTGATGTAGTCAATAACTAAAGTGGTAAATGTAGTCAACTGAAGCAAAAAATTCCTCAGCACATGCTATATTGACTGAAAAAACTGAGTTCTCATGCTGCAAAATCTGTTGTTTTTCCCTTGCATCCAGTGATGTCACAGTGATGTCACTGGATGCAGGGCTTGCATTTCTAGTCTCTATTGTATATCATATTTTGGCATCAAAACATAGTATAAGGTTTGGCCAACAAAGTAACATCTATAGGCTAGAATGGTGATACAGCAGTATGGGTGTGAGCATCAGGCGCTCAGACTGCAATGCATCCTGGTACACGTATGCACTGGGTAGGTCTGGGAACTTTCTCAGTAAATATACAGTAGCATGCGCTGAGGAATTCATTGTGTTAATTGATCCTTCCGAAGTCCTGCCTCTTTCAGCTCTGTGCTCCGATGACAGCTGCCAAGCTTGGTACTTGGTCGACATTGTCATTTCCAGTTTCCTGTAATTATGCTATGTGCCAGGCTCATCCATGTTGAAAAGAAAATCTAGTTTTGACGATGGTTAAAAGGCATTGCTGGCGGACTTGTAGAAACAACATATATTCACACCTTGAGTTTGCTAATGTAAGCAAAATACTAGCTACCTTGCTAATTTACATCAATCATTAGTGAGCAAGTTTGCAGGCATTTTGCTAATATTAGCCAACTTAAGATGTGACCTTACCATTTACCATTTACCATTGACCCTGACCAGACAACCACATGACAAGTTCCGAAATTTCCCTTCAAAGCTGTAGTGGTGTTGTGCTGGAATGCATTATGCATGTGTACTAGGGATAAAATGGTTAACATTTTTACGATAAACTAATGTAAAATTCCTGACGGTTAATATTAGTTTCAAATTGATTACCATGCTTTTGACAAACTCATGGTAAATGCTGTCCAGCATTAACAAAGTTAGCAAGTGTCCCAGATGCAAGCGCAGCAGCGACATAGGTTTGTTTTGCGTCAGTGAAAACATCAACATTGCTAAGGACATGTTGCCACTTCAAATTGTTGAGACATGATTTCAGTGTATCTTTAACATTTTCAGCCCATTCCAACAATACAGCGCTAATATACGGTATTTGTGATATGAGCTTTTCATGTCATTTCATCTCTAATGTGTAATTTGTAAAGGAACTAACAACTATGTTAGTGCAACTAATACAATGTGGCAGTCTGAACATATTTTTAGCAAGATAGGAGGAAGCCATTTGTTTCACGTGCCAGTGAAAATGAGTCGACAAAGTGTAAATACATCATTGGCTTTGGAACAACTTAATCACAGCTGCAAACACTGTCTCCCAATTGGGTCATATTGAATACCACCTAAGCATAATTTGTCAGTGTCAGCTATCACAATCAGTCTTTTAATTTGTGAGCTCCCAAACAGACAACCTAAAACAGACTATCCTTACAACAGCAGCACTGATGAAAATAAACAGCAAACGCAACAATCACACTGACAATCATACAGCTGACATGCAGTGTATGAAGTATTGACAGAAAACTCTACCTGACAAGCTGGAACTTAACATGTCCCTCAAAAATGACTTAAACAGTAAAAGTGTTTTTTTCATTATCATTTTGTCCGGCCTCTGTGTTTTGGGGTGTGTAGATTACACACTCATACAATGTGCCATATCCAGGAATGGTCTATTCTTGAAAATGTGTCAATACATCAATAAATAGTTGGATTCTTTACATCTCACGATGAGTTTTGGCCAATGGGACAGGAGGCTTTAGGATTGAAGGATTACACTAATAACTCAGAGATGGTTTTTGTCATGAATATTTGTACTGAGAACATGAAAAAGACACTTGTGTGCACAGGTACACATAGTAATCATGGAATTATCTTTTCAATTAGATGCTGGTAAATTAATTTGCAGATTACACTGATCAGGATATCAGAGCAATTATGTCCTCAGCATTGATTCAAGGATAACAGATGACTGATAGGGCTTTGCTGGCGATGGAGGGAGTTAGTGGAGTTTGGTCTGTTCATAAATTACACTGGTGGTGACATAAAGAGGCCAGTGGGATGAGAAGCTTTGAGCTATAGGCAGGTCTTCATGGAGTTATGCTCTTGGAAATAAGGGTTCTTCCTTAAGGGCAGAGGTTCTACTCAGAACCATTTGCTTGTGAAGAAAGAGGTCACCAGCAGTTCTTTGTAAGACTGAGGGTTCCATTAAGAACCCCATTCATCCAAAGAACACAAAACACTTTTTGTAAGAAAGAGAGCCCCTTGAGTGGGTTGTAGATAAAATGCTTGGAAGATAAAAGGGTTCTCATTAGAACCCCCTGGGTGGGTTCCAGATTATACTCTTGAAATATAAAAGGGTTCTTGGTAGAACCCCCTGAGTGGGTTGGAGAGAAACCTGTTGGGACATAAGAGGCTTCTTGCAAGGACCACCTTAGTGGGTGTTATATGAAATCCTTGTAATATAAAAAGGATTCTCAATAGAACCTAATGGGTGGCTTCTTGTTAGCACCCTTAGGGGGTGAAAAGGTTCTGGATACAACCTTAGACAGGATTCTGGGTTGAACCATTTTACCATAGAAGGGTTCTCTGTGAAAACTCTCATAGGGAATTCTGTGTGAAACCTTTCAAAGATGGTTCTGGCTATAACCCTTTTATACTGGGTTCTAGGTAGAACTCTCTTTTAGGGTTTCAAGTGGAAGCTTTATAAAGCTTTCTACTAGGAACCAAAAAGGTTTGTGCTATGAGGATAAGCCGAAGAACCCTTTACGGTTTTAGGTGGCACCTTTATATCTCAGTGTTTGGTTGGAACTGTAGGGATTTCGTGCTGTGAACGGAACTAGTGAGAACCTCCAGGACATTTTGCAACATTTGCAAAATATTGTTGAGGCTTTCTCTGTAAAATCAACAGTTCTCTGCAAACTATTGCAAAGACAGGTCAATGTTTTATATGTTTACAAAATAAAAATACCAAAAAACCTATTTGAATGAGTTTTCACACTTTCCCCACAATGAATCTTCTAATCAAAAAAGATCAATAACCAAGTCATTACTAGTTTATTTGATTTGTCCACTGGCTCATGATTCTGCCAGTCCCTGCAGTTTTACCATACAGCAAGGGTTGCAAGTTTCCGGGCATTAAGAACTCTCAGCAAATACATTTTGGCGGTGGAAATCACAGACAAAATATATTACATATTTGAGGAGAGAGACGAGTGATGAAAGAGAGCACAGTGACAAGCTGGGATTTCCTGCCGCATGGAAAGCAGCAGACCCCTGATTTTATGTAAGAGAGCAGGAAGCCACGCTTTCTAGCAACATCCTTCCTGTTTATTTACATGAGGAACAAAGAGGGGGTTACAGATTTTAGGTGATCACAGTGCAGAAGTGCTGCAGCTGAGAATAAATCCTCCAATCCTCCTGAGAGATGAGAGGAGGTGAGGGTCTGATGCCCTGTGGACTGCATTACCATTTCTTTCCCTGACACAGGACTTCTAAATTTGAAATAAAACACATGGTATTGCTTTTGTTGGTGCTTTTGTCGCAGCTATAATCCATCCGTGTATATGCAATAAGCAGAAGAATAATTGTCTTATTTGCATGCCCATTGAGTAGGGTGATTAATGGGATAAATGAAATTAACCAATAGATTAATCTAATGGACTTTTAGTGCAAAGCTTGTGTAAAAGTTGTAAAGTCAATTAAACAGAGTTGCTGAGGGCCTTTTAAGTGTGTGTAGTTGTGTGTGTGTGTGTGTGTGTGTGTGTGTGTGTGTGTGTGTGTGTATGTCTGTGTGTGTGTGTGTGTGTGTGTGAGTATTAGCAAATGCATGACTAATTGATTGCCTGGGTGGCTGGTATGTTGAGCTGGGTACAGTATGCCAAGGTATACTGAAGCAAATCTGGCAGCTCGTGCTGCCTGATCTGGCCTATTTAATTTTATCTAAAGTATTATAGGGATGACTGTCATCTGTTCCCATCATATCTGCTCTGATCTTTTCTGGTTTACTATAATCCTGTACGTGCAACGCCCTGAAAGTGTAGACTACAGTTTGGACTGGTCTGAGGGAGTCAGTGGACAGATGCGGTGTTTCTGTTTTAGCCAATTACCTACAAATCATCCACATTTTTTGAACGTCTTTATTGATTTTTTATTGTAAAAATGCCATATTCCTTAGACACACACACACACACACACACACACACACACACACACACACACACACTTATTCACTCTTAATGTCTTCCTTACATTCAGAACAAAAAAATAAAGTTTAAGCTTCAGCTAGAAGCTCTCCTTTATCTCTCCTTTAAGCAATGAAATTAAATGGTTTCCTGATTCACTCACGAATGCATAAATTATTTTCAAGGTACATGTTATTTTCTCCAGTGGCATATGTTGCAGCTGCTTGTTGATCCAAGCAGTCTGCACTTAGTTGCTATAGTATCCTTCCAATTTAAAGCTAAATCATCCATATTTTACATTACTGTTAACCATTTTTCTATGACAAACAATATATTCTAAGATTAATGTCCAACCTTGCAGAAATCTGTTTTCACATTATTTAGGCATGGTGTGAAAATGAGTGCTTGACTTAGTTAAGGTAGGTAATTGATCACAGAGAGCATTGAGTCACTTTTATATATTAGGTTACATACATATTTATTTTAACATGGATTAACACATTTATTATCCACTTTGGTGTTTCTGGCTACTAGATGAATGTTAGGCCAATATTGTTATTTTCTTATTAGACCAAACTGCCCGGTTAAACAAACCCAAGATGCTCGGTTACATTGGTGGCAGTACTGTTTGCATTATTGTTTTATTAGCTCAGTTTCCTAAGTACACCTGGCTGGCTAATTTTGTTTCAAGTTTCAGACACTGAAAGTCATGAACATGTGGCTTGGAGACCCTTTTATTTCCAGCATTGGGGTGTACGTTGGGTGCTTGTCCAGCAGGAATGTGAGAGTTGATCTGCCTTCTCCCTTCTGTACTCATGGGAGCCAGAGGTTTCTTGCCTGAGTGAGACAGCTGGAGGTAGGCGGTGACATTGGGAAGCAACAGTAACAACTGTAGCTCAGGAATTAGAGAGCGTCATCCATTAATTTGAAGACTGGTGGTTCAACCCCTGATTCTGCAGTCCTCATATTGGAGGGCCCTTGGGCAAGATGCTGAGCCCAAAATTGCCTGGTGTATAAATGGGTGAATGTGATGTGCAGTTGTAAAGCACTTTGAGTTGACAATACAATAAAAGTTGTCCAGTCCTAGATAGCGTACAGTGATGTGATGTGTCAGAGTTTTCCCCTGGAAGCTGCCTGGTACCACTGGAAAATATGCCGATTAGAGTGGTGAGAGTGAACCAGAACTGTGACCTGAACGTTAAAGTAAATATAAAATGTTGCAGTTGTAATTATAGTAGTGTTAAGTTACATTATTTACCTTTAGTACTTAAGATGTAAAACTCTGAGGTTTGAGAGTCAGCCACAACAACTTCGCATAATCACACATTTTCAATATTCACTCATCGTGCTGGATTGATTTTCTGACAACACGGTTATCAAAGCACCAACCAAGGAGACGTCTGAAATTGCTCCCTGTTTGCAACCTTACATGAAGATAACATTAACTGTGACCAAGGAAAATAAAGAAAGTAATGGACTTTTCACTGTGGATTAGCTATCTGAGGCACATTTAGAGGCTTTCAAAAGTGATTTAACATACTGAAATCAAGTGAATCCAGATGTAGTCTGGAAGATAGGAAATCAATCTGATGAGCCACTATATCGTTTGGGAAATGGTCAGCAGCAATAAAGGAATACACTGCTTGTCACTGATGGGCTAAAACATGTAATACCACCTTTAACACAACATTTTGTTGTTTTCTTCTGAAGGTCTTATAGGCCAATTTAAAACTTTACTGACAGAGAGCCCATTTCACAAATTACTAGTCAAGCAGGCACTCAGCCCTGTTGCGTACAAATTGTAGTTGAGATCTTGTTTTTGCTGGAATTCTTGTTTATGTACAACCTCAATTCCTGGAGGACCTTGTGTAAAATAGCGATTTGCAAAAACCTTTCAACTTATATTCAGCTGAATACAGCACAAAGACAATATATTTACTGTTTTTTTGTTTGTGTTTTGTTTTTTAAATGGACACATTCTGAATTTGAGACCTGCAAAATGTTCCAAAAAAGCTGGGACAGGAGTATGTTTACCACTGAGATATGTCGCCTTTTCTTTTAACAGCACTCTGCACCACACATTTTCGATGGGAGACAGATCTGGACTGCAGGAGGGCCAGTCTAGTACCCAAACTCTTTTACTTTGAAGTCATGCTGTTGCAACATATGCAGAATGTGTCTTGGCATTGCTGAAATAAGCAGGGACATATCATCATCTTGTCTGAATGGCAGCATATGTTGCTCCAAAATCACCTTCTCAGATGTGACGATTACCCCATACCACAACAGATGCTGGCTTTTGAAGTTAGTACAGTTGATAGCAATTTGGATGGTCCTTCTCTTCTTAAACCAGGAGGATGATTTCTAAAACAATCTGAAATGTGGGCTTGTCAGACCACAGCACACTTTCCCATTTTGTACCAGTCCATTTTGTATCTTTGCCTGGTAGAGTCTTAACTGGCATTTGTAGATTCAGTGAGAAACTGTGTTTATCTACAACAGTTTTCAAAAGTGTTTCTGAGCCTATACAGCATCATTAATACTATTATGTGGGTTTTTAATTCATTTTTTAATGCAGTGCTGCCTGAGGGGTCAAAGGTCACAGGCATTCAATGCTGGTTTTCAGTCTTGTGCCTTACCTGGTGAGATCTCTGCATTTTCTGAATCCTTTAATGATATTATGGGTTGTATCGGTTAAGATTTAATATCTTATCTTTGTACTGTTTTTATTTACCCTTTAGACAGTGTCCCAGCTTTTTTGGTATTGGGGTTGTACAATAACAACAGAATATAATAATAATTAAAAAGAAAACTGCGATATATTTATCATATCGATATCTTTGGCAAGGCTAATGCATTTAGGGTATTTTAAAATGGCATATGATTCTCATTTTCGTATCTTTCAAGAGCAGTTAGCCATTGGGTGGATCATCACAGCACTATGAGACCACACACTTTATCATTCTTGGTCCAGGTGGAAATCACACACCATTGCCCTGCTCTGCCCATTGATCTGTCCAGGCCTCATCAATCAACACATGGAATTATGAATCACAAATGAGAGGTGTATATTATATCGGAATCGACCAAGTATGTGGAAGACCCCTTTGAAATGAGGCCTTACAGTAGGTTTGAGGTGTTGCTTAAAATACAAATAGACTACACATAAAAATAGATGTAGTGTATTTCTTATGATGTGAATAATGATATTCATGGGAGCAGGTAAGTGGAGGCTGAAATCCATTATACCCAACAGACTGTGTTTGTTCTCCAGGAACAAATTGAATTCTAAGATAAAAAGTAATTCTACTGTTGGATTTATAACCTTTCTGTCCTTCTTTCTGTCCTTTTTTTTCTTCCCCTCTCCGCTCCACTACTTCTGTTTCTCCTTCCTGGTGTCCCATCTTCCCATCCTTATTCCTCCCTAACCTCCTGCCTTGTCCTCATTTTGCCTTTCTCCATTTCTCACTTTCTTCCTGTCTTGCAATCTACCATTCATTCCAAAAACCATCCTCTAATGTTTTTCTCGTATCTCTTTGCCCTCCGTGAAATCCAACTGACCCTCACCAACCCCTCTGTCCTCCCCAACCCTACTTCTTTATCACACCAATCACCCTTACACTTTCATTTCCTCTGTTTCCTCCTGTTTATTTGTTTAACTGTCCCTCATTTCTATCCCATTTCCTCAATCCCTTTCCCAACGGGCTTGCCTCATATCTCGTCCCTCCATTTTCCACCATCATCTCTTAAATCTTCCTCACCTCCCCCCCTGCACAATTATTCCATTCTTTTCTCCAAAAATACACCCTTTACCCCCTTCTATCCTTTTTTCTCTTCCTTTGTGTAAACCTTTCACACCCGCTTGCACAATCATTTCCCATTTACACTCGCTCCTCTTTTACAATCTCCCCACAGAATCCTCTTCATTTCCAAATGGCGATGCGGACCGTGGAGGCCCCACCGTCCCGTCTCCTCTATTCCCTGCTGATGATGAACGGCTGGTGGGACATCAGTGTCCTGGTCTGTCAGGAGTGGGACATTAGTGACTTTCTCCTCCTCATCAAGAACAACACTCGCTTCCACCTAGGCGCTCTCGTCAATCTGACAAGTGCCGCCTCAACCTCGTCACAGTCTTCATCTTCATTATCACACTCAGGAGTGGCATCAGGTGTCACGACAGGAGCGGAGGCTTCATTGTCGTCTTTACCTTATTTCTCCCCGGCTGCCTCATCTTCTGCTTCTTCATCCACTTCATCTGCTAAATCAGACCAGCAGCAGGCTCTCATGCGGCAGCTGGAGGCCCTGAGAGAACCTTCATCCATAACGGGAGTGGTGACTTTTGGGTGCGAGATCCGCGAGGTGCGCCGTCTCTGGACGTTAGCCACCAGGATGATGCTCCCAGAGTTTCACTGGGTTTTGGGGGACAGCCAGAATGTGGCTGAGCTAAGAACAGAGGGGTTGCCCCTGGGGCTGCTGGCACACGGGGTGATGGGGTCCCCATCTCTGGATCACTACGTCCAGGACTCAGTGGAGCTGGTCGCGCGGGCGGTGGGCAGCGCGGCCCAAGAGAATCCCGCCCTGGCCCTCATACCTGGGACCACGAACTGTATGGATGTACAACAGAGCAACGGCAGCTCAGGGGAATTCTTGGCAAGGTAGGGAATCAACATGGAAGCTTAAATGATAGTTACACCCACACATTCTCTTAAAATACGTGTTGTAAACATAAATAATGTGATTTTGATTTTGATTTTTGATGTTTTTGTGATGATGATTGGTGATGATGTTTCTGATCCACCAACCACAAAATTATTTGTAGCTGTATCTGTACTCGGGATAGATGGGGCTTAAACTACATGTGGGTGGTGCTTAAATCCTTCATCTCAATTACAGATATCGACACATGTACTCTTGTGGTACTTAAACAGTAATAATATCTGTACTAGATACTCGTTTCAGCTGAATACTTGCTCAGTGTTTCTGCACCATAAAAGAATTGTTTCAGCAACACAAACATACCAGTTATGCGTGTATCTCAAGAAAATATATAAAAGTGAAGATTAATATAAACAATATTGGAAAAGAATAGTGATGGGTTTAAGGCTATGTATAGTATTTGCATTTTGCAGACCATGCTGTTCATTCTGTGCTCCAGGCATCATTTAGTTTCCACTCATTTCCATATGGGTTAAAGATCTATCAGCAATTTCCCTGCCATAACTGATATTTTTTTTGTCTCGTGGGGGCAATAGTTGAAGTTATAAAAACAACATACCTTATAAGTTGATATGGCAAATTTGTCAGCAAACAGTTGCATAATTACAAATCCAGCACATACAAGGGAGCATTAGCAGTTGTTTGTAGTTGTGTTTCTGGAAAATGAAAGTCCAATATTTACTTTTTAGCTCTGTTTCAGTCTCCACCAACTCCTGCCTGTTACGTTAGAAATAACGCTGATGAGAGCGGTGAGAGTTAACCAAAGCTGAAAGACGGGAGTTAGGAGATCTCTCTGAGTTTGTCACTATAAGCAGCCCCTTTCATGTACAAATAGTCATGTGATCCATTGCTAATGTAAATACAAATATTGATTGTTGTCACATTTCAAAACGAACAGTACGAAATATACATCTAAAACTGTTTATCACAGATATTGTCAGCAAAAATGTACCAGTAAGGTGCTAAAATGGACTAACACACCATTTAGGCAAAAATCTTTGTTTTCAGCTCAGTCTCCTAGATTTTATGTATACAACTACTTTGCACCAGCAAATATGTTTAAGATTCCTTTATTAGTCCCACAACAGGAAAATTTGAGGGAAACGTAACCCGACCAAAATATGTGACTAACATAATGAGGAAATGTTGTTAATTAATGTACTTGGCAAGTCGCAAAACTGTTGATACTGAAAGCATCAGTAAAATGTTTGCTGACAATGTATTTTATTAGTTTTCCATAAAAAGGTGTTCTTGCAAGATGCTGTTGAGCCGTAATGACTACAGCATTATTCAACAACTAGCCGTGACTTAAGCTTTCTCTTTTAATATTCAACCAAAATGACAATCTTTAACCAAAGTCCTTTTATTGCCTAAAACTATGCAAAATCACCATATTTCCTTACCTTAACCTTTTTTTTGTCCTTGTATGAGTCTGGATGCAAACCCTGGCACTAAGGTCCTGCACTTTGTACATTCATCATCCACCCCAACAACCTCCTTGCGAATCCAGCGTGTTATATAAATGTATTGTTTCAAAGAAACGTTGCCACCACAAAGTAATTATGAAAACAATTTAGTAATATATAAACATAATTTCTAGGAGACGGGGTAGTAAATCAAAAAAAACACATAGCTCTCAGCCTCTGTCTCCACTGGGCTGTTTATATATATGCCTTTCTGTATTTTGTTTCTTCTTCGGCTCCTCTATAATCCTTTTGTTGTGGGAGAATGTACTTCTCTCAAATCGTGCAGATGTGTGGTCACACTCCAGCTGCAGTCTCAGTCTGGAATTTGTCACAGAAACACATTCATACACATCTGCATAGGCGCCTGCATGCACAAGCACGCAGCATACTTGAATGCGCACTATGCTGTATACACTCAATAAAAAGTGCAGCAGTGTGGTTAAATGATAACGTGTGATAAATTGCATTTAGCAGCAGTGCAGTAATCTGCAGCTGGGCCACTCTACTTTATATTGCTGAGATACGGGTGATGAAAAGTGTGTGATCACGCACCACTGAATTACAATAAGAGTTTGACCTTTCTCTCTGAGTATCTCCTCAAAACACCTGAATCAGCAGAATGATCATCCCAGGAAGATAATTATTTGAGTATGATGAGCTTGGCGGGGCTGATTTCTGGTTGTGTTTACATTTCTTTGGTTGATTGTAAGCTGCTTATGAAGTTGATTAGTCTGTCAGCATATCACAGAACAAAGACCAGGTGTCACACGACCTTTTGCCAGGTTTAGAAAGGTCTGTTGTTGACCCTGTGAAGGCAGGGGATTTACCCGAAGGGGTTTAGTTTCCCATGTTAGATACTGCGTCTAATCCAAGCTGCTATGCACTCCTGGGATTTGGGAAAGCCAGCCACATGCCTGGCTCAGAGAAATCTGTAGGTGTTAGATAGCAATGTATGATATACTGTAACCAGCTGTGGATGCTGGGGAAAAGGAAAGGATGTATTGTGTGTTTGTATGTAACCTGCAAAGATAAAGAAAGGCAGTTTTCTCTGAGAAATGTTTTCCTTTTTTTGTAATTCAGTTTTTTTTTGTAAAGCTGTGGGGCTGCTGCATCGCATTCATGCTCTAGGGATTAATAGATGTTGACTTATTGTTCTTTTTCCAATTTCCGTATGTCTCCCAAGGTTACAAAGACTGACGATAAATTGAATCAGGGTCATGAACGTCATCTGTTACCATTAACTTAAGTTCCACTTAGTGTTAAATATATTTGTGTGTGCAGTCTAACAGTGGCACTGGTTTGCTTTCTTTTTCTTTTTGAAATGATCTTTAATCTGATTGTGGAGGCAGGGCAGATACACAGTGGCGCCCGTATCTTTTTCTACCTGTATCATAGTGCACAGTTGCTTTGGATTTTTAATACAGCTCCACATATGAGTTCAAGATCTTTTTTGTTAAAGCTAATAGCCGCTGTTGCTGTTGTCTGATAGTTTTCCAGGTTTTTCTACATCACGCTTTGTCCATTGTTGTTAATACGGACATGTCATTTGTGAACAAGCAGTATACACTAAAAAAAAATACACAAATTTAGTGGAATCCACTAAACTTTTCTCATAAAGCAAATATACAAGTTGTATTTATTCAAGTTAATTAAACTACAGAATTTCTAGTATTTACTTTCAGAAAACCTCAGAACTTATAAACATTAGTTGAACAAATGTACTGTACAGAGTTTAATTAACTTATTATATTAAGTTGTGAGCCACGATAAAGGTTAATATTGATTTCAGCGCCAATTCTGGAACAAAGTATTTCAACAGGAGCAGCTGCAGCTGCACAGCTCTTTGTGTGAAATGAAGAACTGACTTTCAAACTGAGAAAATGTAAAGGGAAATCAAATTTGTTTGTAATATTCATCAATGACTGAAGAGTTTATTGACAATGTTTCCTCAAATAAAATTGAATTAATATCAAGTTTTTTTTATTACAAAATTATGTAAAGTTTTCCTTTCAAATTCAGTCAACTTAAGATTTTAAGGCAGCCTCGGCACTAACATTTTTTAGTTAAAGCAAATAGTTTATTTTTTACAGTGCAGGCAGAGTTCTAAACATTCCTTCATAATATTCCACACAATGGCAGAGGACTCAGGGACTGTAGACGGCCTGAGGGAGAGTGAGACATATTGTATGAATGAGTTGAGGGTGTGGCGAAAGGTTGCAGTCCTGAAGTTCTGTGGAGGAAGAAGCTGATATTTGCACATGAAAGTTGCTGAAAGTCAAACTATTTTTTTTTTTTTAAAGCAATTTTGACATATTTTGCTTCAGGGCAGCTGGACCTTTAGACCCAAGAGAAGTGCTTAGACACATAAAAGTTTGATATTATTCTTTAATAATTCTATTTTTATTAAGTCTGGGTTCACCTGGGGATCTGGGGGTGAGAATGAGGTGGAGGCAAATTTGGAAATATCGGACAGAATATGGTGAGATTTTAGAGAGGCTGTAACCTGCAAGCTCATGTAATTAACATTTTACATAATATTTGAGCTTAAAACCTTGTTTTTCTTAAACACAGTGGATATACTTGTACTGATTAGGCTCACTTGTTTGAATTGTTGAAAAAAAAAGTAGAATAAAGATGGGGTATTAACATACAGTGTAAGTGAGAATGATCAGAAAGGAGGTGGTGTAAGAAGCTGAGCCAGACCGATATATCTGTCTGTTATCAGACCGGCCTATCACAGCTATTTCAATCTATGTCAGTATTAGCATATACATTATTAATTCAGGTTTAATATATACATATATATTGCTCTATTTGTGTTTTTATACTTACTTCTAATTATTAAAAAATACAGGTGAAAGATTCAGTGCCCTGATATCTTATCAATATGGTGGCCGATATATTGAAATTTTGAGCTGGAATGAAAATAGACCTTTTCTATGTGGATTGGGCAGCAATTATGCACTGATATGGTTAAGTAAAGAATGGTAAATAATTTAGCATATACATATACCAATTCTAAAAAGGAAGACTGAAAAAATTAAGAATAAATAAAAATAAATATCTATACGCATTGTTCGGTATCAGTCAATTGCTGAATATTTTATTACTGTCATCCATTTAGGGGTAGGTTGTAAAACAAGAAGCAGCTTCTCAGTATTTACGTCTGCCAAAGAGCTCCCCTTGTTCTCATAAATGTTTTCCATTGTGCTAAATACAAATCACTTCAAGCATCATTTCCTGCACTGTATGTTCTGTGAAATAAGCTTTCATATCGGCACATGTCGGGGCGATATATCAACTGACCAATATATCGGTCAGGCTCTAACAAGGTTTATTGTTTAACTGTAAAAATATCCTGCCTCCATTACATATTTTTATCATAAGTGTTAAACCACTTTTGAGGGGCCACTGCAAAATTGTGTTGTTATGTATATATTCTATATTCTATATGCTATATTCTATTCTAAAGAATATTGGCCAATATATCAATATTGGAATTTCATAACTATCAATTTCCCATCAAAACTATTGCTATCAATATTGGCACTGGTCCCACAAATCCAGCACCGGTCAGGGTCTAGAAGGAACAAGCCTTGGGAGAATAAAGCTGTAAACACTTAACATCGATCAACATAGTTTTGTCTTATCTGCTGTAACATTAAAAAAATACACACAGATATTTCCCCGAGTTACAATTTATGTACGTGACAGAGAGATTTCACCCTGAAAAGCAAAAACAGTGGTTTGGTATTGGTCCTGTGAAAAGCGAAGCAGGTGTTAAAAGGAAGAACTGACAAATGAAGACATTTGCTTCCAAATAAAGCAGCTGAAACAGGTGGCAGGAGGAGCAGGTCTTGGCTGTTCACTACAGTTTATGTCACTTCCCCACAGCAGCACTTTATCGGTACTCTGATGAAGGAGCACTGAGAGGTGGACTGAGGGGGGGGGGGTAATTGCCCCCTCTGGTGGCCCTATGTTCAAAAAACCACTGCAAAAGTGACCCTGAGGTCAATAAAACATGATAAAGTGCCCTCTAGAGTGTCCTTCCAGGGGACAAAATGTGGTAAAGTGCATAACAACTTTCAGCGTGCTGGTGCCCCATCGCACACAACTTTTGTCACCCCTCTCCTCAAACAGCCTCACTCTGCCACTGCAGGAGTGTGTATGACTGGAGTGAGTTACTGTACAGCTACGTCGACGTCAGAATCTCTACCTGTTACCAGCACGTTGCCATGGCAGCACAGTGCTGCTGCAAACAAATAAAAATCACTAATTAGACACAGCAATTAGAAAATCATCAATCAACAATCCTATAGCTCAGTGGTTATGTGACTTTTACTGTCGTGCCTGTGTTTGCAGATACTGAATTTCTGTTTAGCAGGTCTTGTTAAAACAGTCCTGCCGAGATTACGCTGATTTAAGTCAAAGATTTTTTTTGTCACTGAGAATGAATGTTTCTCAGACACTGATGATGACAAGTTCATACCTCCGCCCTCTTCTGTGATAATCAACCTTTATTCAAAAAGCTTTTAAAACCCTATTGTGCAAGAAAATAACTTCAAAAAGTCTCACACTGTTAGAAGAAAATAAATGATGAAAAGACTGAAAAAAATATTGGTACCACTTGAATCCACCATTAAGAGCTTATTTTATCATTTCAACACATCTTCATACCTGCACAGAATAGGCTGATTGCCAGTGACTCCCAAAATTACATATATTGCCAGTGGAGCGTACCGGCAATGACCTTAACTACATTACATTCGTGACATAAGTCACATGAAACAAACCACCTTTTAAGGGAGAATATGCAGGATAAGTTGCTGTCAGATACACCACCACACACTTCAAATGGGTCACAAATGATGACTGAGAGGGACTATGTCTTTAAAAACTTCCGACTCCAGATTATTGTCTGTAAAAGCACTGGTGTTGTGATGTAAAAAATCATGATAAACAGAACTGAATGTTCCTGCTAAGAGCTTGTTGGCCCATGACCCCTGAAAATGAGCTTCTGTGTCTATTCATGGCCCCTTGTTGTGACCAGCTCGATAAAGAGCGACGTTTCTTTCTCAAAATGATTAGAATGTAAAATGTTCAATGTATTTCCAAATAGTTTTTTTT